>JAQFZG010005364.1:0-10437 GCA_034695465.1 Entomobrya nicoleti
ACTTCAAATTTATTACACATAAATAGAAATCAATTAATGTCACAAATAACTTTCAACGAATTTGGTAAACACAACAATTCAGAATATTCATAAAAAGCACAAATAAAAAGTAAATCCATACAACTGCAGAAATAATCTCGTCTACCAGTTGTTTTTAAGCAGAGTAAAAACTAATATAGCTCGTCAAATTTTAAGAGAACCGCTTTAGAGTTCCAAATATTTGGAACCCACAATTAAAAAACTCGATTTTTGGGGAAGCAAAATAATTTCTTAAGTAAATTCTTCACTTAGCGACCTTTAGTTCAACAATCATGACACTTCTTTCCAAATACGATCTTTCAAAAGAATACATTCTCGAAGGTGAATCTTGGCGGAACATTACTGGTGGAAGGAAAAGCTGTTAAGATTCTAAAAGGTCTATATTACGATTTTTAAATAACAAAACTTATTAATTTTGTACCTTTCTGGAAATTTGTCCTTGAAATTTGTTTATATTACAATTCCTACCAAGTGGCATTTGAGTTTACAAAATATCAAGAGTTATAATCGATTGCAGCATTGGTACTCAACGAGACTTTTAAGGTGCACTTTTTCTGGTGGTCATATATGATTCATATGCAATTGCTTGAAAAAGTATTTAATAACCTACTAATTCTAGCAACAAAAAATAAAGGTGAGTTATGCTAATTTTAAATTTAAATTTAAAAAATTCAGCAATATTATAAAAATCAGCATTATTCTTCAAATGGCAATACAACAAATGTGAAAATTTTATCGTGAAAATAACTTTCAATGTGTATTCGATTTCGTATTATATTTTATAGTCGAGACACAAGCCAAATATCATAATTTTAAATTAGCTATATTGGCATGCTGGATTCTTCGTGCCACCATATTAGGCCTTTTCCAGTAGCGGCTATTTTATACACATTAAAGTGATTACACGTCATTATATTTTGGGTTCAACTGTGTCCAAGGTCTTCAAAGTTGAGGTATTATCCAGAATATTTTCACGCGTTAAAGGTAATGTTATTCTAAGGGCCATCTTTTGGCTAAAATTTAAAAACTAAACTTTTACCCTAGTTTAATGTAATGTAAAACGGTACCAGTTTCAGCTCAAATGGACCACTCTGAAGAAAATTGTGATCATTAGAAGTTGCCAAAAATTCTGTCAAAAATGTTGAAAATTGTTAATGCTTGATTTTCAAAGCTGTATAGCTTTTGACACTTCTCTGGGTGAACCAATGACCAATACGTCGTCAGAACGGGCACAATTTGCTGATTCTACGACACGCATTGTAAACGTTGCTAACACATGTCGCCAGCCACGTGCGGGTTGCAAAAAAGGTTCAATCGAAATGAAATGGACATTTTGCGTTAAGCATTCCTTATATGCTATTTAAAAATCATAAACAATCTTTTCAAAGGTGGTCCCAATAAAGTTGTCACTTTACCGCTGCTATATTAAAAAGTATTGAACATGGCTTGAAAATTGGCTCAACTTGACAAGTGTTGACTTGCTTTTAAAATTGTATGCCAGCTCAAGTCCCATCCCAACAAAACATAATAAAATGCACACTGTCCATAAAAAGAACACTTTTGCCATTTTGCCTTGCAATTGATTATTCAGCGCTTGTTTCAATCTCTCACCACTTATACTCAATTTTAAGTGTGTTTTGGAAACAATCCTGTGCCTTTCTTGAACTCTTAAAGAATGAGAAAATCCTTCATGTTCCTTTTCCAATCGATAAAAGATTCCACTTTCTATAGATCGTTGGAAGTATCCTGCAAGGCGTTTATGATTTGGTCCTAAAATCACCCAGAAATGGCCGCCCGCATTTAGTATCCCTTCTCCAACGTGACATAGGGCTCCATTTTCAAACGACTTCAACTCATTATCTCGCGCAGCTGCAATAACATTCAGCATTAACATAGGAAAATAGTAAAGGTTTACATAGAAAACTTTTGACTTGTAGGTTTTCACTAGAAACTGGGCCATCCTAAAAGGATCCAAGAAGCCAGGGTTAACAATTAATTGTCGTTTATATACATCAGCTAGATGAACGAAACCCTGATTAACCCAAGTCCCGGTTTGGTTTGACGCCATAAAAAAGTAGAATTTCAATAATGTTGGGGCAACATTATCCCCTGTCACCGCTGTTGAGTAATTGTTGCTGTCCAACTCATCAAATGAAGTTAAGGCCCGTTCTGCAGGTGGACTTATTAGGCGACTGGACACATCACTACTGTACATGTCCACCAGAATTCGAATCGGAATTACCCAAGCCACAAAGATTAATTGTCGCTTTCTAAGTGTTTCATTAGCTCCGCCGCATAGTATTGATGATATGAGTACAAGTAAATTTCTGCCAAATCGTTGACGTCCTAAAGAAATAAAAGCCAATAATGTAGTTGTTGCCATGCCAATCCAGCATGCATGATCAAGTACACTTGTAAGCTCTCTCATTGACCACACCGGCTCTTTTTTCCAATTTGGCATGTCGCAGTAAACAAAATTATAGAGCAAGTTATTGACGACGAAAGGTATCGGCTTGAGATCAGCTCTAGAAAATCTATCCCATTGGTACATCAACCCAGTCACACTGTCTGAAAATGCACTGACTGGTGCAAAAATAGTGTTTTCGTTGTTGGCCAAGTCCTGAGTACGATTCGAGCGAACGCTTTCTAAAGCCTCTGGGCTCAACCAATTTTTTGTAACTATATTTGACACGTTAAGTTTTTCGGCAAGTGATTTTACAAGTAAATAGAAAGGAATTCCTATAAAACGATTTTCCGGGAAAGGTAAGTCTCGTAGACTTGAGTAATTTGATAATTGTTCAGCAGACATTTGGGTGAACATAAAGTTAATAGTTTTAATCTTTGGATGACAATCAATTAGAGAAACAAAGTTTAACGACATGATAAACAGGATAACATTTCTTAAAGTTGTCATTTTCGTATAAATGAGTCAATTTATATACCACGTATGTAAAGTTACATAATTATATTTGTTGGTTACAAAATATTAAACGTAGATTTATTGTTTAGCATTCTAACTGCAAATCGTATGGAATAATTAGCATGAAAAGGGGGAAAAGATGGTTTTTAGTGTATAACGTTTAGCAATTATTAGTTTGCTTTAGACACTTTCTTTTTAAACTACTTGCGTTCATGCAGACAAAGTACGTGGATTTATTAAACATGAAAACTTTTGTCCAAAGTTTAAACATGATAAAAATGTAAAGTGCTACGTTTATTGTGTATTTATATCTAGCGTGGTCAAAAACCCATTAGTGGAATAAACCTTGAAACACCCTCACACCAGTAAAATGACTTTGGAAGTAAGTTACTGTAATTCGCTCCAACAGTTTTAGATCCTGTTGAAATATATTTGTGTAAAGTTGTTGAATTGCATTCATTTGGCTTTACGCATAATTTAATGGAATGATTGTTATGGCAAGTACGTCCATTATTGTTATGCAACTATGCTAGAACTTTCTCGTTTGAGGTCACTTATGAAAATTCTTTTTACTCCTCCCAATAAATACGAAAAGTTCAACAGCTAAAGTAAAAACATTATATTAATATGTCATTATGTTAGTGCGTTTTTAGCAGAGAAACCGCAAAAATTTCTACATTCCATATTATGCTGTGTACATTAGATTAAGTGCTAGTTTTTATTTATAATAAGAGCTGAATATGATGCAAATTCAGATAATTTTCCGAACATTTCACACGCAATTGATAAGATTAAAGCAAAAACTCTTTATATTTAATTTAATCTCTTTATTGTAAACTCATGATTATAAAGTATTACAAGTGATAAAGTTCATATATTAAGCAAACGAACATTAGATAATTAGTCAGGCTATAAATATGTAACAAATTGTTGTCCTATCCAACCTACACCTTGTAGAGAAAGTCTTTGCTTAGCTTGTGTGAATATGTATGAATATATTTTGTACATCAGTGCATTTTTTATGTTTGTATAAAATTATTTCTATTATTGAATTGATTCATTGTAACATTAGAACTACAAAGTGTTCATGTGCCAAGTTTTATTTGTTTTCTGATGCGGTTTAAAATTGTTTTAATAGGTTTTGAGGTGTGTTCTATCTTGACAACTTTTGTCTGCCTCTTAAACTTCCATGTGAGCTCAAGTATGATCCCAATGAAACATGTCAAAATGCAAAGCGCCCACAAAAAGAACACTTTCGCCAGTTCTCCCTGCAATTGCTGACTTTGCGCTTGTTTCAATTTTTCTGCCAGTCTTCCAGTTTTCATTTGAGTTCTACTTACAAACCTGTTTCTCTCTTGAGACCGAACTGAATAAGACAGTTCTTCATGTTCCTTATTAAAACGATAAAATATACCAGTGTCTATAAATCGCTGGAAGTACTTTACAACAAGTTCGTTATTGGGTGGCAAGAACATCCAAATATATCCGCCCATGTTAAGTGTCTCCTCTCCAAGATGACATAGCGCTGCATTTTCATAGGCTTTCACCCCATTTTCCCGTGCATCTTCTATTACATTGAACAAGTACATTGTTGAATACCAATATTTTGGGTAAACTACCTTAGAGCTATACTTTTGCACAAGGAATTGGGCAATTTCAATCTCTTTGTGGGGACCAGAAGTAGCCACAACTGGCCGAGAATATAAATTGTTGAGATGGACCAAACCTTTGTTGACCCAAGTTCCGGTTTTGTTGGATGCTAGTGTAGAGGTCCATTTGAAGAATGTACTTTTATTTTCCACGGTTGCCCAGTATTTACGAGTACCTAAATCGCTAAACTGCTTTAGCACCTGCTCTTCAGATGGTTTTATGAGAAGACTAGATACGCAACCGCTATATATGTCCACCATTATACGAATTAGAAGGATGCAAATGACAAAAGTTTTCTTTCCCCTTTTAGCTGTTCCGCTAAGTCCGCTGCTTAGAATCGAAGATATTAGTAGAACCAAATTGGTGTCAAACTGCTTTGGCCCGAGAGCTAGAAGAGTTGCAAGCAAAGTTATAAATATGCTTGCCCATGTACCATTATCAAATACACTTGTAAGAACACCAAGTGACCACACTGGCTCCTTTTTCCAACGAGGCAAGTCGCAGTACAAGAAAGTTGTCTCCATATTTCCTGTGTTAAAAAAAGCTGGCTTGTTACTAAGGCCCTTGAATTTTTCCCACTGGTAATCTAAACTGTACGGTTTCATTCCAAATGTGCTAACACGGACAAAAATGTTAACTTCGTTGCTTCCTGTGTGTGTATTATGTGCAAGTAAACTTTTGTATATGTCATTGCCATACCAATTTTTGGTAACTAAGTTTGACACGTTAAGTTTTGCAGCGAGTGGTTTCATGAGCAAATAGAACGGCAATCCTTTCAAACGATTTTCCGGAAGTGGTAAATCTTTAAGGGTTAAATACTTTGATAATTGTTCTGAAGGTATTTCGTAACTCAATAAATTAATAGATTTTATTTCGGGATGACATATAGTAAGACGAAGTAAATTTAAAGTTAAAAGTAACTTGTTGATATTTCCTAAGGCTTCCATTTTGTTTACTGCAAATAAATATAATGCTTTACATGAAATTTCCACAACAAAGTTTAATTCTGGGGAAATTTGGTTTTTAACCCAAATATGGTTAATACAACAAAATAGAAAGTAGGGATGATCGAAATATTTTCAATCCTGTGGCGTTTACACTTCTAGAAGTTGTATACTTTGAACGATCGTATAGGATCATTGTGGCTTGAACATGGTCTTGGAAAACAGGTAGCTTATCAATTTTTCACAAGTAATAATTGGTTTTTTCACTTTTATAAGCTATGAGGTCGTAGTCAAGGATAAGTTAATTGCTAAAATATTCAAAAGCAACTTTAAATTAACCGTATTGATTTATTTTAAGATATGAAATGGCTGCCAAAATACTGATTAGACTATTTAATGTAGAATTATAACCGGTTAAGCACCTGAGTATTGATCGCAACGATTTATATTTTTTGATCAGTTTAAATCCAATAATAAAGTTTGCAGCCAAATACTTGAAATTTTTGCAAGCTTTTATCATGGATACTTCTGTACACCTCAGTGGTATGAATTTTTTTAGCCTTGCATCCACATCTCTACAGAGAAATCCCAAAAACACCAAATTTAACAAAAACTTCAGGTAAAAACAGCAAATTTTAAGCAGTATAAAAAACTACTCATGAAGAGTTCACAAAAGCTAAATAATTGGTATACGAGATCATAACTAGCGATAAGCTAAACGCTAAAATATTCAAAAGCGACTTTTAATTACATATATCGATTTATATTTTAATAAGTAATATCTATCTAAAAGATTGTTTGGGCAATTTCCATCTAAAGCAGTAACCATATACTTGTAATGTAGTGTAGTATCCAGCTCAAATATGGGAGTATTAAAACGTTTAGAATTGTTCGTTGTTTGGTTTTTAACTATTGATGTTATATGAACAGTTTAAACAGAAGTGGAACGTAGTTTCTTAGACACAAACAATTGGAAACATTTCGATTTTTTTCAACCTTTAATCATGGATACAGATGCATACTTTAGTGGCATGGTAACCTTTTAGCCGTGCATCCACATCACGAAAACAACAGATTTAACAATATGAAAAAAATTAAACAGTCAACATCAATGGGTTGTAGGAAAGCTTTCTAAGTCTGACTTTGGAAGTCCTCTGAATACGCCAGATTTCCCAGATGTTTTGAGAGATATTAAGCAACATAAAAAGCACATGACGAGTATACAAAAGCTAAATACTGCTAGGAGAAATATTGCACTGTATTCCACTTTGAAAAATTCTTATCAGATTTTACATTTCTGGAATTTTATAAAGTCGGTATTTGATAAAGCCGTAATAGCAACTTTAGCAAGCCAGTTTCCCTTATATGTGGATTGCATTGATTTTATATACCATATCTGCATATTAAATATACGTACGATATATGATAGCGTCAGGATAACTAGTGGGACAGTGCACAAATAAAAAACAAGCGCAATGGATTACATAAACTATAATAAAATGATGAATTTCTACGGAAATTTCATGAAAACTCTCATGCTTTATCACAATTATGCCACATGATTTATCGTAACAACTGAAGAATATTATTTACAAAGTGACATTAAAAGAGCAAACACTTCAACATATTTTTGGACCATATCTCATCGACTTTGATATATATGACGCATTGTTTTACTGAATTTGAATTGTGCGAAAAATAATCTGGTATATCAGCTTGTCATAAACAGGCGACGAATGAGATGTCCAAAATCCAATTGTACAAAACATTTACTCGTATATATATTTTTTGTTGTGATTTGACAATTGGAAATGATTATGTAGTTTACTCTTAAAAAGCTGGACCATGACACCAGCATCAATCAAAACAAGCCATATTAAACACGTGAATACTTTTAAATTTATACATGGGAAATTAATGGAATGTATCTCTTACAAAATATTTACCTCGCATGATTTTATTATTTCAAGTAGATATTATTGACATTGACAGCCGGACGTTTTTAAAATAAACAAATTGTAAAATATGTAAGTTGAGACGATACCAAATGTACTTATTGAGAATATACTGTTCAATTAAGCATGCACGTAAATATTCATTGATATATAAACTCGAGATCATTTGGGCATTGACAGTCAACAAATACACTCAGAGCGGAGTAGTTACTTGGGCAAGGTTAAATATTTAAAAACCGATTTACCGGGAAAGTAATATAAGGTAAAATTATTAATTAATTTGTTAAGTCGTATATGAAACTTCATAATAGAAGGCGGATTTTGAATAAATGTTTAATAGTTCAACAATGTAACTGATAATATTTTGATTATTTTCAGATGAACAAAGGATTTGTTCTCTTGCTATTGGCATGTGCCATTGTTCATGGAATATCGGCAGCATTTTGTGGATCAATTGACTCCTGTCAAGGACTAAATCTTAGCGGGCGTTGTGACGGGTATAGGAGCGCGGGTGACTGTCACTCTAGACTTGATCAAGTTGAACTCGCTAAATCTGGATATGTAACGGCTGGACAGTATCAATGTTTCGGGTACTCTGAGGTTGGGTGCAAAGGAAGTAGATTTGTCATTACTCACCAAGGAGTAAACTACCCATTTACCATGAAATCATTCATATGTCAGGCGAGTAATTGCTAAGAATAGAATGTTTACTGTATATTTGTTAACAATGTTTTAATTGGTATTTTTGCGTTTAATATTCCGAAGAAGATTTCACAAATGTATTTGAATGTAATATTCGTTCAAGCATGTAAATAGCAACATTACTTGATTATGTATGGCTTCAATTAATTACAAGCAGATTCCAGTCAAAGAAGCCAGTTCAAAAGTTCTAGTATAGTAAAATACAGTAAAATATAAAAGTTCTTTAGAAAACAGTCTTTCTGATTGCTGATTTAGCTCCTCAGGGGCGGCTATTTTTATTCTTTCGGTGAAATTATGCTTGGAAAATGAAATCATGTAAACGCTCGCTACCGTTTGCCTATGTTTTATCATTAATGATAAGTTGGAGCAACTGGTTGTAAAATTGGTTTACTATGTAAACATATTTCCGACCAAAATTGCCTTTAAGATATCATTATAGCTTATTCTACTATTTTACTAACTGAAATTTTTAGCTTCATGCCTAAATACTTCACAAATATTTTGACGCTCTGGTAAATCGATAAATCAATAAAAGTAAAATGCAGCTCAACAAAGAATTATTTGTTTGTCTAAACCGCGCGAGCAATAACTACAGATACAAATATAGTAGCGATAACTATTTAAATTTGTTTTATGACAAAATCCCTCCAATCATAACTGTTTTAATTTTTAAAATATGCAATAATTTCTATATTTTGGTTATTTATATTTTTGCACCTTTTAGCAAACTTAGTCAATAGTAGTATGATATCATTTTCACTATTTGTGAAGTATTCGAACGTCATTAAAGTTCTTTACGAAACCTCTCCTTATAGCTATTCGGTACTCTTAGTTAAATCTGAGCGAATATTGAAGTAGGAAGTACTGAATTATTAAAATGGTTTTCTAACCGACCAGGTAATATCATTTCACTGCCCGTTGGATATAGAAGTCAAAAACTATGTTCTTCAGTTATATTTGAGTAGTAGCCCAACCCCCTGCGGTAGGCTTGAACTTAAAAACCATTTTCCGGGATATATTTATAGTTTTGGCAAAACATATTAAGTTCTGATGATATAAAGGAAAGGTAAGCATGATCAAACAGATACGACGGTGGACTTTAACCCTACATGAAAATAGTGAACGTTATTAAACATTAGAATAAGATTTCATAAATATTGTTCTCAGCTTTATTGAAAGTTTATTGGTTTCCTCTGTATATAATTCTTGAAGTTAACATCTAAATATTACTGACGACTTTACTATATTAAACGAATTACATCTTATGCGAATACGAATCAAATAGTCATGAAACATTAGTGAGTGGGGAAAATTTATACTATTTGCGAGTTGACTTTTGAAACAAAATAAAAGTTACTAATTATCTTGATTTGTTAGTTTGATTAGTATTCATGTAGCGTGAAAATATGGTTAAATTTCGTATAGTTTGAAAACAACTTTGCCAAGACAAACAATTTTAATAGCATGAGGTATGACCCACATTATACGTCAAAAACACAACTATTCAAAATAACACTACAAATGTTCTAACAGTTCAACTTTAAAGTTCAACCTGCATACAAAACAAAATCTAACGCTTTACAACAACTCTCAAATATAATATTTTAGTCTGCAATTTTTTTCCCATATATTAATCAATCATGCCTTCTTATTCAAAGGACAATCTTTTAAACGAGTACATTTTCGCAACCGAATCATGGCAGAATATTGCTGGTGGAAGTAAATGCAAGTGGAATTTTAATACCTCCAAGTACAGTTTCCAAAACAAAAAGCCCTACTATTTATGCCTATTGTTCGGGATTGTTTTCGGCATTTCTTCATATTTCAATTCGTACAAAGTGGCTTTTGGATACACAGAATATCAACAGTTTCAGTCCATTGCAGTGACTACCTTAAGTGGAACTTTTACAGTGCATTTTTCTGCATGGTCGTTTCTAAAATATCAACAACTATTTGAACAAGTATTCAATAATCTGGTTTTCCTGGACAAAATAATCCAAGGTATTTATTTAATTAACTTTTCGAAATTCTATCAAAATTATTTTCAGAAATAATTTGATAATCCTTTTCACATGTTTTTTTTAGATAAATCACCAAACAAATTTCAAAATATTAAAGTTGCAAAACTAGCTTGTTATATTCTTCGGGTTTCCGGAATTCGACTTCTTCCTATAGCATTTGGAATGGTTTGCACAGTTGCTCCTGGAATAACTTTAAATATATTTTC
>JAQFZG010005365.1:0-10434 GCA_034695465.1 Entomobrya nicoleti
TAAAAGTTAATGCAGAGCAGAAGGCGTGGGAAACTTGCAACTTCATCCAGGCTTTGGAAAAGAGGGCACGTAAAAAAAGTATAGCTGGTCGACAGGCTGTGGAAATCAAAGCCTGGATGAAGTTGCCACTTTCTCACGCTATCCACCTGTCTGCTAGTGGCTTTTATGCACTGTGCAGTCTTCCACTCTGTGAGCATTTACATGGCTATCTGTGACTCTCTGTGTTTATAAGCAACTGGAACGGATATACAGGGTGTATTAAAATCGTGGGGTAATACACAGCGTGTATCCTGAACATTGGTGTATAAATAGTGTGCATTTAGAACCGGAAAGGATATACTGGTAAAATCCTTTGAAATGTGAGAGATGTTGAACTGCTGTCGCACATTCAACTCAACTCTACAGACATATAGCCACTCATCATAAATAGGCAAGCTGTAATAAGGTAAACGTAGAAAAGCATTAATTGGTTGTTTTTGTTGCTTATTGCTATACATGACCAAAGTAAAACTAGTAGATGGTATAATATCACAAATTTCTTTCATTGTGTATTGCGTACGAGTATCAAAATAAGTTTTGAGCAATTATTTAATTTGGGCAATTGTAATAAAATGAATCGGTAGATAAAGATAATACATAACAGCTTCGAGAGCTCACAAATGTGATTTAGCTTATTACACTTTATACAAGTATCTACTAAACTAAAAATTCCAAAATACTGTTTTTAATCACACAAATGTATGGCACAAATAATATAGGAGCCAATAAAGGTGTCAGCCAGCCAACGTATCCATGCAAGCAATCAAACCATCTATCTTAATGCTGAAAATTTTAAGTTGTGTAAAGGGTGGCCATTGAGACTAATGGTTCGGGAAAATCCAGATTCATAATTTAATATTTTTTTAAACTTTAACAATTAAAATTAATATGTTTATTTTTAAGTTAAAATATATTTGTTGACCAAGTTACCTTAGGAAGCTTATATATTGTGTATATCAAATCAAAGAAAAACTGGTTTTCTTTAAGTTTCCTTAATTACTAAATATTTAAATGATTAGTTGGAAAATATTGTAACATTTAAGCTTGATTTTCTTTTTAGTTATATGTTAAACTTATGATTTACTATTGAATATATTGCTCGTTTTTATTTAAATCGGAACAAAATCATTTATTATATTTACACATCTGCAAATGGAATGAGTCTTTAATAAAACATGGAAGATGATCAATTTTTTCAAGTGCTTAATTATTCATAAATTCACACAGTGAAAACACACAAATAGAAAGAGCGATTGGATGTAATATGGCTTTCAAAATACATAAATATATGATATTGTGGCCACAAAAATTCACCTAATATTAATTATGTCTGGAAAGCCGATGCTCATACCACTAAAATATATAAATTTCAAACATAACATGACACTACAATTTTATAATGATCGTGTCTTGAGATTTACCATTTAGTTTTTGCTTAGACCACCACCACCACCTTAGCTTGCTTACTTATGAAATACGGACATATGCCTGTTAAGGCTTAGCCAATGTGCAAAAACAGTGAAACATTTTTCACAGTTAAAAGGATTTTCCCCAATATGAACTTAATTCGTAAAAATTTCAAATTTACTCATTTCCAAAGACTGTGTTAAAATTAGTATTTCCATATAAATTTCCAGTTTGCTCAGACTTGAGAAAGTTTTCTTTTAGTTTTTGCATCGTATAAACAATACAATTTATTATTCAAATTCATAATTATTTGAAATTATACTTTACTTTAACTGAAACATTAATTAGTGAATTATAATTTCGCTCTATTTGAACTAAGAATGTTTTAGACGAAATTATTTCTGATGAGCTACAGTCACAACTTTTAT
Source organism: Entomobrya nicoleti (assembly GCA_034695465.1). Taxonomy (NCBI): domain Eukaryota; kingdom Metazoa; phylum Arthropoda; class Collembola; order Entomobryomorpha; family Entomobryidae; genus Entomobrya; species Entomobrya nicoleti. The sequence continues at coordinate 1,875 of JAQFZG010005365.1, forward strand.
TTCACAACAGCGTTTTCCAAAGCACAAACCAAAATTTGAAGTATTGCTCACGTATGTTTAGTAGCCATATGTACCTTTAAACTAGACATTTGTTTGAAGGAAGTGGAGCATTTTTGACACTTAAAAGGCTTTTCCCCTGTATGGGTTCTCATGTGACTTACTAAATTACCATAAAGAGCAAACTGTTTGTCACACAAATTACACTTATGTGCTTTGACCTTTTCATGAACTGCTTTAGTGTGGCTCCACAAGTTTCTTTGCTGAGTAAATGACTTACTGCATTTTTTACACTTAAAAGGTTTCAAACCAGTGTGTACTTTCATATGCTGCTTTAAAATACGGTCGGTTGTAAATTTCTTGTGACATTCCTGGCAGCTATTCTGTTTACTAATGTGGCTGTGTTTATGTTCCATCAAATTTGGTTTTAGTGAAAATGTTTTATTACAAATGTCACAAAGATGTGGCTTCTCTCCAGTATGTCCATGAATATGTCGTTTCAAACTTTGAGCTGATCCCAAAAACTGGCTGCATAACTTGCACTGAAACGACGTTTCTGTCCTATGCGTGTTCAAGTGGCTTTTCAATTGATCTTTTCGAACGAATGTTTTGTTGCAGTGAGAACATTGGAACTCTTTTATTCCACCATGCCGTAACTGATGAATCTTCAGATGACTTTGTTGAGAGAAGGTCCGTTGACAAAAGTCGCATGAAAAAGGTTTCAGGCCGGTATGAAATTTACTGTGAGTTTTTAAAGTTCCCATTTGTGCAAATGATTTATCACACAAAGTGCAAAAGTGTGGTTTCTCACCAGTATGTGTTCGGTAGTGGTTGAATAGATTATATACACTGCTTAATGTGGCCTCACAAAATAAGCATTGGTGAACATTAGCATGCATATTGTAATGTCGGCGTAAACTATTTCTTGAAGCTAACACTTTATCACAGGTGGCACATTTGAAGTTCTCCATAGCCATGTTGATTCGGTCCAAATGATACCGCTTCGCTTAACAAAAATTGGTAAATCTTTAAGGCCAATCAATTGAACTTTTGAATTTAAGATATTTAAGAATGATTTGAAGTTAAAACTTTTCAGATCCGAACGCTGGGCCTTTACAATGTTTACGATCTAAGATAACTGATATATTCCCTGATATTTGACATAGTATCCTAAAATTATTGCAAGGTTTAGTTTCTAGTGGAATTTTATGTTTGTAAACACTCACGTGTGTGTAACATTAAAGTAATCGGAGAGCAAGCATGTACGCTAAGACAAACAACTAGACTGAAGAAACAAACCAGGTTGAGAGGCGAGTGTATGAATAACTATAATGTAAAATGGAAATGTCTACGTGCAGTCCAGCATGTTCATATGCATACCCTATACATCACTTCTCAGTACGTGCTTGCTTCACGTGAACATTAATGTGTACATAGTGAATTCTGTATGTACATTCGTTCTGCTGCGTATTTTCTCTAATGTATTGCTGTGCTGCTGGTACATACAATGATGATATGATATGTAGCTGTAGCTCACAAGCCATGTTTTAGAATTTGGACAACAAGCTTAATATTTATTAGGTGTGTATCTATAAAATGCGTAGTAATAAAAAGCCACATTAAAGCAGTTCATAATAAAATCAACGAGCGTCAATGTAATTTGTGTTGCAAGCAGTTTCTGTGTAACAGTGAATTGGTCAGTCTTGTGAGGGTTTATACTGGTGAAAGGCCCTTTAAATGTGAGTAATGCTTTACCGCTTTTGCGCAATCAAGTGTCCTGAAGAGGCACGTGGCCACCGTCCATAAGTAGTCCTGCTTAGGAGTGAAATATGGTTTTGAGACAAACCCTTTCATAGTTTTATTTCCGATTTTCGGGTTAAGAGCAAGATTTTTATTGAGTCTGAATTCTCTGCTAACCGGCTAATTTTCAAAATCAGTTATGAACTATTTTGATAGTTTTTAAATAAAGTTTATTTGCTACATGATATAAAGATCGTTTCCTTTAACTCAGTTAGTTCTTGGAAGATGTATTCTAGTTTTTTTGTTACATCTACAGATTATGAGGGAAGACGACGACGTAAAATTTATATATATATTAATTGCATAATTTATCTAAATTAAATATTGCATAAATTGTAGTGATTATACATTGTTTTAGTATGTAAGGGAGATTGTAAACCACCATGCTTCAGAAAAATATGTGATTTAAAAAATATTTTGATCTAATTGTTTATATTGATTATAGTTTCCTCAGTTTATGCAAATAAATAAACTTAGTGAGTATTTTTAATTTCATTTAAGTTTAATATTTCCGACCGGTTTTCATTTTTGCGTTTGGAAAGATGGTTAATTAAAACCCTTCTAAAATGTCTGCCAATGGCATTAAAGATACTAATTTTCATTTACACCAGCATTTTCCCAAAATCCTCATTACGAATTATTTTAAAGTACTGTTAGAATACTATAATATGACGTCTATTTCAAATTGAAGAAATTTATTGCAATTACTAAATAAATAAAGTCATTTATCAAAGTACCGTCACAAATCTGCTCATTTCAATGGCTTCAAAAATACTGATGTGTATCGGAAATAAATTCAAATCGTTTAAGCAACTCACAAGGATTTTATTCCCACAATCTAGTTTCAAACCCAAGAAACCCCTGTAAAGCTTTAGACAGTAAAGCCAAATTTTTCGACCACTGCCGTCTTCATACTAACGAGAAACCACACTTTTGCAACTTGTGTGATAGTACACTTACACAAATTTCCACTTTGAGAGGTCACATTAAATGTCATGCAGGGGAAAACCATTTTGATGCAACTATTTAGTTAAATGACACGTCATTTAAGTCTTTACCTGCTATTTGTCTATAAAATATAACTACTTAATTAACCTTTGATTGGTTAGTATTCTAGTTGTAGCATAATGATGTATACATAATTATTAATTAGTTCGCTGGATTAGCTTGTAGTCTAGTCAGAGTAAAGTGAACAAGAGAGCTTCAGAATATTAATTAAATTAATTAAATAAATAGCTGTTCTTTTAGTTATTATACAAGGGAAAGTAGTTTAAAAAATCCAAATTTTTAATTATTGATTAAATGCCCAAATTGCCCTTTTTCTTAAAATAATCCCTAAATATTAACAACACACATTCCAAGTAGCTCTTTTCCTTATCAACTGTGGCTTATTGGTATAATATATGTTGATTGGCTGGTCTTAATTGTTTATTTATTTAACATAACTTGACTTCTTTACACCAGGAAATAAAATCGAACAGTTGGATATAATCGTTAGCTAAAATAATTTAATACTCTCAATGTTTAATTTTAATTACGGGCAAAGCTGATAATTATAAAAAACTGGCTCGGATTTTGTACGAAATAAGTTAAAGCTAATGTACATTGAATACTTATTTTATTTATTAACTAGTCAGCTAAACATTGAACCATTAGCACCATTAAAATTACAAACGTTATAATGTCAAGCTATGCTATTTTCATCCATATTTTGATTATCAGAAAAAATTGCGGTTTATCTAGTTTGAACGGATAATAAATGACGACCATGTAAATTTTAACAGAGAAAAAGTAGCGGTTCATCCAGTTTAAACGCATAACAATGACGAGCATGTAATTGTTAACAGGCAAAAATTTACGATTTAGTTGGTATTAAACTACATTAAAGGTATCCAAGCAGCCCATACAGAAGATGCCGTGCTTTGTCTTATCCACATATCCGAACTCACGAAAATATTCATTCATAATGAATGTTACACAAAGTAAATAGAAAAATCGCTTAGAGTACAAAATGTTTAGTTCAAATAAGTTCCAGGATAAAAGCTTTCTATAAGTTTAGCTAAAAAGGACTAAAATTAAATTCATATGTTCATTTTTGAAAGTTAAAAGATATTTGTAGACCAAGTTGCCTTAGATTGCCTATATATTGAACTGTATATCAAATCAAACCAAAAGTTGTGCTCTTAAATATCCTTAAGTAGTAAATATTTAAATGACAATTGGAAAACATTGATACCTTTATGCTTGATTTTCACTTTGCTTTTAAGCTAAGCTTGTAATTTACGACTAAATATATTTCTAATTTTACCAAGTATTTGCATTTAAAACAAAACCAAATCATTTCTTATATTTAAACATCTGGAAATGAAATGAGTTTTAATCAAAATGCAATATTTTGTGCTTTTTCATGGTCTTTACTTGTTCGTCATTCCACACAGTGAAACCGCACAACCAGCTAAATATTCGATCCAATTCGACATTCATAGTACATTCAGATGTGGTATAGTGGCCACAAAAGTTCACCGAATATTAATTATTAAATGTTTTAAGGTTTATTTCTTTCCAAAGCTGGCAAAACTGCTTGAACAGGACGAAACCCTGCGTTATTATCTATTCATATTTGTTATGTTGATTGGAAAGACGATGTTCCTGTGTATTATGAAAAATTGGCCACTGTAAGAAAAATCTTTAACAAGCCAAACGGATAATCGTTCAATTTATAATTAAGTGCTTGCATGCCATCTTATAAAATGTTTGTATTTTCGCTAAAGTATATACATATCGGTAATAAAACACAAATACCTAATAACTATAATCCACAATAAAGTAAAATTACAAAAAAGGTTAACTATATAATGTATTTATTTATTTCTTAATTTGCAAATTTAGGCGACCACGTGCAAACTTGTTTTATATTAATTATATACATGTTATCTCGCTTTGTAATGAAATAGTTCACATCTTTTATTATTATCATTAACACATATAAATTATAATTATTTAAATTAATGAATGATACAATTTAAACTTAATTTTATAGCTAAATATTTACTAGTTAATAAATATTTCACAAGGTCTGGAATGTTGCACCAGTGACATTTGGAGTACACACATTTGGTCTTGAAATTTCTTGGTATATTTTTAATTTCACGCTTATAATAACATCCTGAAAAGAGTGTAAATGGAACATTTACTCACATGTGAACAGAAGCCATATGCCGGTTCAGGCTATTTGATTGTCCAAAAGTTGTAAAGCAATTACTACACTTAAAGGGCTTCTCTCCAGTATGAACTCTCATATGATTTGCTAATTCAGTATGAGTAGTGAACTGTTTGTCGCATAAATTACACTTGTGCTCTTTCAATTTGTTAAGAACTGCTTTAATGTGAATCTGCAAGCTTCCTCGCGCAGTAAATAACTTGCCGCATTTGTCACACTTGTAAGGTTTTAAACCACTGTGAATCTTTATATGCGTAGCTAAATTACGTTGTGTTGAGAATACTTTGTGACATTTCGTACACCTGTACGGCTTACTGATAGCATGGCTGTGTTTGTGTGTTTTTAAATCAGACTTCTGTGCAAATAGTTTGTTACAAATACTGCAACAATGAGGCTTCTCTCCAGTATGTCCGTGAACGTGTCTTTTCAGAGCAGTAGTTGATCCCAGGAACCGTTGACATAAGTTGCACTGAAAGGGCGTCTCTGTTTTGTGTGTGTTCAAGTGGTTTTTCAATTGATCTTTTCGAACAAATGTTTTGTTGCAGTGAGTACATCTAAACTCTTTAACGTCACTGTGCATCAACTGATGTCTTTTGAGATAACATCTTTCAGAGAATGACCTTGGGCAAGCTTTGCATGAAAAAGTCTTCTCGCCTGTATGAGACTTAAGGTGACTTCTCAAATTGGAGATTTGTGTGAATCCATTGTCGCACAAATTGCAAAAGTGGGGTTTCTCATTAGTGTGCATACGATAGTGGTTAAAAAGGTTAGCGGTACTACTTATTGCTTTCTCACAAAATAGGCATCGGTGCATATTAGCATGTGTATTGGAATGTCGTCGTAAACGTTTTCTTGAACTTAAAATTTTGTCACAGATACCGCATTTGAAGTTCTCTGCAGCCATTTTGATTTGATCTACAAAAAACTACTTAAAGGATTCAAATGAATAAAAACGACTTCGGAAGGAAAAATTCGTACTTACACTTGGATTGTATTAAATATATTGGAAAAATATTTGCGTGTAACTAAGTATTTGAGTGTCTCACAAATTCCCACGAAGTCTAACAATCTGAATTTGTTTACTGATTGTTCTTGACACTAAATTATGCTCCATAGAACTAATGGTAGTTTAAGTTTAAGAAGTACTTTTAAAACTTATATGAGGTGGGAGTACTGGCTCATTGGAATGTGCTCAACAAGTCTTCCACACATTCGTTCTTACAACTGGTAATGAACGACTAAAAAACTTTCTGACTTGAGTAAGGAGAATTCTGAGGGAATGTATCGTTCCACTTTACTTGTATTGTCAAATGAACAATGCCTACGTGACAACTTGCATGCTTTACATATTTTGCCTTTTGGTGTTTAGATACTGCTAGTTTAGCATTTTATGTGTTGGATATTTTCATATGTTACACGTTCGTTCATGCAGATTATTATTATTTCGCGTGGTTTACCTGCTTTAGAATTACCTAAATGTCCCTTAATTGCGCGTAGTTTACAATATGTACGGTCGAGGATCTCGAACGTGTGTGTGTATGAACTTTAGTTGTATTTCGACAAGAATGATACCTTCGTGCCGACCTGCATGGTTGCATTATCTTCAGTGTGCCCTAATGGTATTCTATTACATTTTCTCCTATACAGTGTTTATTACTGGTAGGTGCAAAAACGATATGTAAGTTTGGTTTACAAGTCATGAAACATAGGAATTTGTAGCTTACAACGTACGTGCATCTATAAACCAACATGCAAATAGCCAATAACTTGGAGGACTGGTCTAGTACTTAAATATCCAATTTCAACAAACATGTGTGCATCATGAATACAGTTCATGTTAAGTATTATGTGCAATGCAATAGAAATATCTGTACATTCCGAATATTCTGAAGCCTTTTCTGAGCAACCGACCCGACAAATATATGGGACTATATCTACATATACTAATTCTTAGATGGACAAATACATTCTTGGAACTTGCTAGCATTTAATTTTCTGGGTAACTAAAATGCAAGGTACCGACGACAAAGGAAACATTCTGAAATGTGAAAGGCCTTTTGACACTACAAAATTTAACATAATATCTGTTGTGCCTTTTTAAATTATTGATTTTCAAATATTCTATGTGCTAACATGTACATTTCACGTGAATGCATGCATGCAATGCCTACCGATAATTTATAAAGCTACTGGGTTTACCTTTTTCTCCACTTGTTTAACAAGCACTAAAATTAGTAGGTCTGGTAAAGATTCTAAATTCTAAATCTTGACGTTACAGTTGTGTAAAATACTAGGAATGTCATACATATAATTTTTACTGCTTGCCTTCTTTTACAGTCAAATATACTAATTTAGGGCATGATTATGAAATATCTGAAGTAAAACTTACAGGTACTAATCTTTGTAATAAGTCAGTGGAATTTTGCAGACACACATTCGTATCATACTACGGTGAGCACAAAGTAATCGTTTTGTTGGGGCATTACAGACATAAACCTACTAATAAAGGCATGATTTTTACCTGAAGATGTACACATACACATATATATATACTCATGACGATGAAGTCCATTATCTTTGGTAATGGTGAAAATATCCATGCATATACTGGCTTACATTTTTTCACAACTGAAAACCAAATTATAGAAAAGGGGTACCCGTTGTGCAGCAGTGCATTGTGAAATGCAGCATTTTAGTGTTTAGTAAAAAATATAACATGTGGGTATAAGGGGCCAGTTGTTGTGTATCTTTTCTGTGTATAATATATTAGCTTGATTTGTGTACCTGCTAGTACTAGGCGACGCAGATTGTCAAGTACGCAAATAAAGTTCAGTATGAAAGACACTGACGATGAGTGTAACAAAATGGCTCGCTTTTATCACTTTTGAAGTTGTTGTCACATTTACAACATTAAAACAAAAACAGACCATTTCTTATGTTAAACTTTATACAATTTTGAGAGTACTATTGGGAAATTAATTAAATTTCTTCATCAAATCTGTTTCATTAAAAATGAAGTTGGAGTTTACTCAAACGTAGAATTTAAAAACAATCTGGTACAAAAGAATTAAATATCTGGCTAGTAAATGTTTATCAACATGCATGTCGGCACGTAAACATAAATTCTCAGGTCAAGAAATCGTTCACTCTGGAGCCCAACATATACATAGAGTGTACATGAAGGTGCAGGTTGGCACGTAAGCATGGCTCTTGTCACAACACAACAAAAGAAGAACGTCACATTAATTAAAAATTCTTGATGTTTACCCCTTCAGTATCTTCAGTATTTCGGTAGCATTATTATCTAAGTAATTGTTTAATGCCTTGTTAAAGATACACCGGCCGAAGATAAAACCTCGAATACACTTCAAAACTAAAAACACACCGATTTTTACTGTTTAACTTGAAAACTGTTTAGTGTCCGGATAAATCTGTTTATCAATTTTGATAGCGATATCGCGTGGTGAACTGTAACAGTTTAAAAGTTCAGGCACACGATATTTAATATCAAATATATTTTAAAAGTATATTTCAATTTATTTC
>JAQFZG010005366.1:0-10432 GCA_034695465.1 Entomobrya nicoleti
AAATAAAAAACAAAGTGGTATTGCTATTATTTTACTAAATCGTTTGTAAATTTTTTGTGGTATGTTATCTTTTTTGTCCGCTGCATTTTCTACATATGAGATAGCTGCTTGTATTTCTATTTCATTGAGGCATGGATTTATATCGATTTCGTTATTTTGACTTTTGTAATGATCTGTATATGTTTCTAATTCTTCTTGACATAAACTAACATTACTAATCGAATCTTTAACTGTGAATTCATTTGCTAGCTTTTTACATATCATTTCATTATCTTCAATAGACTGATTATTTTCGCCGATTAGCTTAACAATTTTTGGATTTAATTTAGTTTTATATTGTAGTAACTCGTCAATTATTTTCCATGCATCAGCCGAAGATTTTACGGTTGACAGTTTTTTATTTATATATTGAGTCTGTGCTGACCTCATAGCATTATTTACTTTATTCTTAGCTTTTCGAGCTTCGTCATAATATGTTGAATCTACTGCTGCTCTTAAAAACAGTCTATCACGTTCTTTACTTAATCTTCTAAGTTCTGGTGAATACCATGGAGCCTTTCTTCCTTTGATTAACCTTTTAGTCAGAGGAGCATGTTTATTGAGTATTCCTAATATTACACTTTCAAATAGTATGGCATTCTTTTCTGGTACAGTTGAAGTTTTTAGGAAATGACCAGTTTATTGTACTAATTTCCTTTTCAAATTCCTCTACATTGAAAGTTTTAAAATTACGATATTCTATTTGTTTTGGAGTACACTTTTTGGAATTGTGAGCTAAGAGTATGTATACCATGTTGTGATCGGTACATGGGAATGGTACACTGCCTCCATTTGAAAATTTTAATTTACATGATACATATACATGATCAATTAAAGTTGAAGTTGTCTTTTTACCGTCTTTATATTTTCTGGTTGCTATTCTAGTTGGAGTTTTTATAACTTGACTAATGTTATGTTCTTTAGTGATACTATATAGATGATATTCGTCGGCGACTTTGTGCTAATTTTTCTTGGACATTTTGTTAATTCAAAATAAATAAATAATTATACAAAAAGTAAATAAGCAAAATTTATTAAACAATCCATAATTAAATAACATACTAAAATTGAATTTATTCAATAAAAATATTTTAAATAAAATTAATTAAACAGAAAAACAATTTATTTACCAAAACATAAACTAAGTAATTTTAAACACTAAGTAATAATTTAACATAATTAATTAACAAAAATACAAACTAAAATATTAAAACAAAAAATTAATAATAAATAATAATTCGAAATAAAAATTTGACAAAAAATAATTGAACTAAATTAATTAAGTAGAAACAATCAAAATAAATTAATTGAATAAAAATATCTAATATGGTAAGACCGCCCTCCTCCATCTCCCTCTTGAACAGCTCATTTTCTTTTAATTTTCAAACAATTTTTTTCTCGAAACCAAGTTCTTTCCCATCCACAGCTCCTCCTGCTCCATTATCTCCAATTCCTTTGGACCCCGAAACCTTTTCACTTGTTCCAGATTCGGCAACATGTTCAATATAATAACCAGCAATGTGTGAAACGAAACAATTAAAAATCGATAAGGCTTGATTATACATCCTTTTTCAAAAAAATGACACAAAAATTATAAATTAAGAGTGAAATTCTTCCTCAATTTTTTTAAAAATCCATTTATCCCCGAAAAATTAACTACGCCATTTACAAAGCCCCCCTTTCAACTCGCTACTTATTTATTCCATGACCACCACCACTAAATATTCTTTTTACTAATTTAAGTTATGATAGCTGTGACACTTTCTTCCTCTCGGCTGATCACCCACACCACCAGTACCATAACTAAATTATTTTCGACATTTAAATTCTCCTACCGACAGCAGAAAATTTAGCCCTCCTGAATACGTTAAAAGTTGAAGGAGAAGAGATCCTCTTCTGATGATGGATTCTGGAAGAGACTCCGAGGTGATTTGGAGGATGATGGGCTTCTTCGAGGCAGCTTGGAGGAGACAGCTAAAAATCATCATTTTAAATAACCAATGATAAAGTTCATCGATCAATAATAATTATTTTTTTACAAAATAAATTACCTATCTACATTAAAGTTTCTCATTATCAGGCTTATCCGAGTGATAACCTTTACCTTATCAACTTCCAGGGAAGGTTCCTCTTCTTTCCGAATTTCAACCTTTTGGTCGCCTCCTCCACCCACCTCAAGATTTAACCGATCGCCTCTTCCATATGCATTCCTCACCATGAATAATGTATAACCCAACGGTAGACAACTTGACCTTTTCTTTTTACTACTCTGCTTATCTTCCTGCTTATCAACTGATACCACCACCACCACTTTTTCTACTTTTTTTCAGTTTCCCGAAAGATAACCAATTCAAAATAGTTTTGGATGCATTAGCACTACTACCATAACTAAATTTAATTTTAAGTGTTTTGATAACGATGATGATAATAATACGGGATTGTTGACGACGGCGGAAAACTATGGACAGATCAGCAGACCTTGTCTTCCTGCTTATTGAAATGAACGTCGTCAAAATTCTCCAAACATCGAATATTATTTACACCATTAACTTTAATTAGTTTTGTGGTATCATAATTAGTTGTTGAAAAATTTGATTGCGAATAATTAACATCACTACCACCATCACCGTTAAAATTAATTTCTGACTATTGACTCCTGTGAGTGTTTTGGTAGTTGTTTGAGCTTATTTACAAAATTTAAATGGACTTGGCATTTTGCCGCCTTGTAACCTGAAATATTCAGCTTGACTTCACTTTCTCAATTTGGTCATAACACTGCTGATCTTGATAAAAGTTATAATTATCTCCAAATATTTGAAAAAGGTTACTTTGATGAAAAGGTGGAAATAATGATGGAGCTGAGGAAAACCTTTAATGTTGATCTGGATGCTGCGGCTGGACCACCGCACTAGAAAAATGGAGATTCTAGCTTGCATAGCAAAGAAGCCAATTGACTTGATTCATTATTGATTCAAATAAACTAATTAAAATAATTTGCAAATTTGCAAAAATTCCAATACACTCATCTCTTATCTGGTTTGGATTTTAATAATAATTAAATACGTTTTTTGTATTAAAAAAATATTGAGCTCCATGATGAGTTAAATGAGGAAGCGATTAGCTATGTGGCAACACTTTATGATACAATATTCCATGATTCCAAAGTATCACATTCAATTGACAACTTATATTTAAGGCTTTATTTATTTGAGTTGTGGATTACCAAAATAAAAACAAAAATAAGGAAGTACGTAACCAAATTACTAGTCACTTTAGATAAGTGCAATTTAAAATGTTAAATTTTGTATACTGAAACAAAAAAGTCTTGCTACTGGACTTACAGCTAAAGAAAAAGTCTTACAGTTAAAAGTATACTCTATTCCAAATACCCACAAGAATATCTATTGATCTTTTTGATCACTCTCGCCAACAATCTTTTGCTTTTAACAACAGGTAGGTTATCATATTACAATTCTGAATTATTTGTGAATTTTTAAATGTTGGCCTAATTGAGTAGACTGTTTGAAAGCAGCGGTACATTGAGTACATTTGTATGGCTTTTCACCAGTATGCACTCTCATGTGGCAAACTAAATGCCCCTTTCGAGCAAATTGTTTTCCACATAAATCACATTTGTAATCCTTGGTTTGATTATGAACACACCTTATGTGCATTTTTAAGTTGCTACTTTGAGTAAATGATTTCTCGCACAATTCGCACTTGTAGGCTTTTAATTTAGTATGAACTTTCATATGCCGCTTTAAATTACGCTTACTTGAAAACTTTTTATTGCATGTTACACAATTATGCAGTTTTGTGTCATTGTGCGTATCTTCATGTTGATGTAGATTACTCCTCCTTGCAAACGATTTATCACACCACTGACAACGATAAGGCTTCTCTCCAGTGTGTGCTTGAATGTGATATTTGAGAGAATTAACTGATCCCAGAAACTGGTCACATAAGCTGCATTTGAAAGGTGTTTCCGTTTGATGTGTATTCATATGACCATCCAAATGGGATTTTTGTGAGAATGTTTTCGCACACTGCTCACATTGAAACTTTCTAACCCCACTATGTAGTAGCTGATGTCTTTTGAGCTTACTTCCAGCAGAGAATGACTTTTGACAAAATTTGCATTTGAAAGGCTTCTCTTGGGTGTACATTTGTATGTGGTTCTTCAAATTGCAATTTGATGCAAAAGTTTTGTCACACGACTTGCAGGAGTATGGCTTCTCATTTGTATGTCGTAGGTAGTGAATAAAAAGACCATTCTCACTACCAAATGATTTATTACAAAAGAGGCATCGGTGAGTTCCAAGATGAATCTTAGTATGTGCTACTAAACCTTTCTTAGAACGAAATACTTTTTCACAATCACTACAATGGAAAGCTTTGGAACCCATCTCAATATTCTGTTATGATTTTCCAGAGCTCAATGAATATAAATCACAGATGGACGGTTCAATACCTGATGATAAAATAATTACAGTTCTTTTCATTGGAGGTACGAGATATGATTTTGGTCTGAAAACTAAATTAGATATTCGAATACCCACAAAAGGAAGTTTAATCAATTTAATAGTAGGTGTACTCGTAATACAGAGATGTTGTGTTGATGGTGACAGTTGTGTGATGGATATCACTCAATTTGGTTGTTTTGTGCGAATTCCTTCTGTAACAATTTTATTTCATCTGTGTGCGGTTTGATTCTATTAATACACTAAATTTTAAGACTTACTATTTAAACAATGATTTACTTTGCGAATGCTGTGGTATTCTTGTTTTTATGTGCGTGCTATCTTCTGCACATCTATTTTTATGACAGTCACTTTTGTTATAAATGCAATAGTTTTTGAGTCGAAACGGTTTACGGTCATTCAGTATGCATGTTCATACTCCTTTTACTCGTGTTGTCGGGTAATGCATACCGCTTTACATTTACAGGTACATGTAATGTTGTGTGTGAAACTGATCGTATCGTCGTACCACGTACACTATTTTCGGTCTCATGAACGACGGACGACTGCAAATGCATGAGTAGCTAAGCATGTTAACCAGTTTGTACCGGCTTGCAGCGTAGCTAGTACACAAAGGACGACTAAAAGGTCATTTTTTATTGATCATATGCAGCATACTGTTATTTCTATTTCAATACAAATGGAAAATATCATTAAGAGGCTTGCATACAATTTGGATAATTTAGCAGTGTAAAATTCGAGAAAAATCTGTATAATACGAGTGTTTCTTTCATTATGTCAACCCAAAGTGAAGTACGTGACTAGTAAGTAAAGTCGATATTGACTGAGCGTGTTTTCAGCATTTCGTACCATTAACGTTTAAGTACAGAGTGCACAATAAGTAACCCACTTGCTGTATCTAACCATGTACTAAAAAAGTCTTTTATATTTTTCAAAAACAGTTATCAGCTTAGCTTTTTTGAACAAAGACGTCCATTTAAATAAAATACTTTTTTGACGAATACAAATCACGAATACCGGTATCATAATTTGCGGCCAGATGAGTACTTTAAGCTATGTTTCGTGAACAATTGCCAGTAAAAGTAATTTCATTCTAAGCTTTTTTTAGTTTTTTACTCCTACAAAATCTAAATGTTTCCCTGAAGCTCTTAAACAATTGATTTAATACTGACATGGATCCAAAGAACATTAAATGTGTTTATTGCAGCAAAGATTTTGCTATCAAAAGAGCTTTATCATTGTACACTAAAATTCATCTCGGTACTCACAACTGCTTGTTTTGCAGCAAATCTTTCAGTACGCTACAAGCTCTTTTTACGCATTATCGATCGCATATTAATGAGAAAACACAGTTTTGTGATTTTTGTGACAATTCATTTCCACAGATAGGAGGTCTGTACAAAAACATCAATACACACACCGGCGAAAAATCGTTCAAGTGCACTGCTTGCCAAAAGGCATTCCAAAGGAAAGGTGATCTCCAAAACCATTTGCTAGTGCATACTGGAAAGAAAGCACACAAATGCAAGTTCTTTAATAAGAAATTCAGATTTAAAAAGAATTTGAGAAGTCACCTGAACACACATCAAGCAGAAACTCCATTTAAATGTAACATATGTCATAAGTTTCTGGGATCCTCTACTGCACTCAAGAGTCACATTCAAAGTCATGCTGGAAAGAAGCCATATCTCTGCAAAACTTGTGGCAAGGCATTTGTCAGCACAAGTAATTTACGAAAACACGAAAATATCCACACTGGAATTAAACGGCATGTTTGTCAAGTATGTCGTCGCCAGTTTTCAACAAAATATCATTTGGATCGCCACATGGTAGTTCACACCAGTGCTAAAACCAACACGTGTGATTTGTGTTGAAAATCGTTTTCCCGCCGTACATCTTTGCAGGATCACTCTAAAAGAGTCCATCTTCATATCAAGAACTATAAATGCAAGTTGTGTAGCAGATCTTTCTTTAGTAATGGTGACTTAGTCCGTAATGTGAGAAGTCATGCAGGTGAAAGGCATTTAAATGCCAAAAATGTTCAAGTACTTTTTCAGTTGCGTGCAATTTGGCCCGACATTTAAAAGTTCATAAGCAATGTACTTCCAATTGAAATTGTCCAATTTTATCGAATATGTGTACTTCTGTGGATTATATTTCCCATAAATTAAAAAAACTGTTATAATTTTCCAATTTAAACTGCGGCCAGGGAATTTTATACTTCTAAATCGGTAAGTTTAGTTTTAAAATTTAGTTCAATGAAATAATATTGTCAATTATGTATTCTTATTATTTCTCCGATATGATTGTATATCTTAAAGGGTTTTACAGGCAGACAATGGTGTGTTTGATTTAGCTCGTTAATTTAAAAAGCGTAACTAGTACCATTGTTTTATAGTACATAATCTTAAATAAATTATTATTTTGTGAGTTCTTTTACGATATATTTTTCTTGTTTCAAATTTATTGCCTTTTCACAAATACCCAGCTATGATGAAAAGATAATTGTAAACCACGTTTTCTTTGAAGGTTTTCATGCGATATGAGCTTATTTGAAGCTTTATGGATCTGCTAAATCAACGTCGTTGCGTTGAAATTGAATGACCAACGAATACTACTTTTGTTCCCTTTGATCTATAATACTGTTTATTGCACATGAAAAGCAATAAATAAAATCTGTAAAATGCACACAAGTCGCTATTCTGAAACTATATTTGGTAACTACCTTTAGGCAAATTCGTGAATTGCAAGTTATCTTGAAGCACTAACTATCACTTTCCTGAATGACCTTATACTTAAATATATCCCGGCTAAATACACTCTGTTTTTAAATCCTGAGGTGTAAAATATGTACCAGAGAAAATCGTTTATTTACATGTGGAATATATGTTAGAAAAACACTTAATACGACCGTAGTAAAAAGTATGAGATATTTAAAACACATGATATGTATTCAGTATATTAATTGTACTTAACTGATGCTGTGAAATTTAATTGAAGCATAAAATACGAGAAATGACACAAGATACACATCATGAAAAATATAATCATTGGAACATTAATATAATTGGAACACAAGACACACATGTTTAACAACCTAATCAACTTGGTCGGATTTGCTATTAAGTTATTGAAATTTGAAATGGTTTTCGATATATTAGCTCATAAACTATCGGTTTCAAAAATGTGGGTTCTCAGATGCCAATTCAAATAGCATAGATCTTGTCAAACACACATTGATAACTAATTGAACTTTTAAAGCGAACTGCTGCCCACACAAATCCTATTTTATGGTCGCACAAATATAAAAAATGGCCAGTCATTTTGGAAAAATTGGCTGCTGACAAGAAATTTAAGAAACTAAACGAATTATTGCAGTTTGTGACATTATTTAAATACATACGAAACTTAAAACAATTAATTTGCATAAATTCCGATACTCCTCTCTTCCATGACTTTGCTTTGGATAAAAATGAATACTTTTGTTGCAATATTTTTTCCTTAAGTTTTGAGATGAACTGGATGAGGAAGCGATGAGGTATGCGGCAACAATTTATGAAAAATATTTCTATAATTTCAAAGTAATGCATTCAAAAGACAATTTATATTTACGGCTTAATTTATTTGAGTTGTAATTAACCTAACTATTAACAAAAGTAAAAAAGTGTGTAAACAAAATACAGGTCACTTTACAGAAGTATAATTTAAAGTGTTAAAGTTATTTTTCGGAGATCAAAAACCTCATTGGGCAGAACATAGAGCTAAAGGAAATTTTTACAATTTAAAGTATATTTCATTAGAATTACCCACAAAAACATTTAAAAAATCCTATTAATAATTTTTGATGTTTTTGCTTTTAGCAATAGGCTGGCACATTACGAATTTGAATTATTTGTGAATTTTTAAATGTCGGCTGAAATGGCTTGAACTTATAAACGCTGCAGGACATTTGGAACATTTATATGGCTTTTCACCAGTATGCACTCTCATGTGACAAACTAATGTTCCCTTTGCAGTGAATTGTTTTCCACACAAATTACAATTGTGCTCCTTGATTTGTTGATGAACCCACTTTAAATGCATTTTTAAGTTGCCTTGTTGAGTAAATGATTTCTCGCACAATTCACATCTGAAGGCTTTCAATTTAGTGTGAACTACCATGTGCCTGTTTAAATCACTCTTCCTTGAAAACTTTTTATCACACTTTGCGCAATCGTACCGTTTGATATTATTATCGATATCTTCATGTTTTTCCAGATAAGACTTACTTGAAAATGTCTGGGAACAAAATTGGCAAAGATGTGGCTTTTCTCCGGTGTGTGCCTGAATGTGGTGTTGAAGAGCTTGAGCAGATCCCAGAAACCGGTTACATAAAGGGCATTGGAAAGGTGTTTCTGTTTGATGTTGATTCAGATGACTTTTCAAAGTGAGTTTTGTAGCGAAACTTTTCCTACAGTGCTCACATTTAAATTCTCTAGTCTCACTATGAATGCATAAGTGATGTGATTTGAGATTACTTGCATTAGAAAACGACTTTGCACAAATATTGCATTTGAAAGGTTTCTTTTGGGTGTGCTTATCGAAATGCATTTTCGAATTGTCAGTTTTGGCAAAGGTTTTGTCACACAACTTGCTGGAGTATGGCTTCTCGAGTGTATGGTAGTGAGTATTAAGAGCCTGCTCGCTATTAAAACATTTATTGCAAAATAGGCACTGGTGAGTTCCAAGATGAACCTTATTATGTGCCACTAAATTTAGCTTAAAATTAAATACTTTTCCACAATTACCACACTGAAATATTTTGGAAGCCATCTCAATTTGGGTGGAAGGAATTAGCAAATATTATGATTTGCAAGAGTTTGTGAATTCAAATCTTCTATAGGTGGTTCGACCTGATGATAGAATTTTTACTTATTTTCACTGGTTTTGTGACCGGAAATATGATTTAGTTTCTGATTCCATTCAGATAACCAAATTAGGAATTCAATTTGAAAAATATAAAAGAAGCTTCACTTGTTTAAAAGTACGTGTACTAGTACTAAAGAGATGTAAGTCCACTAATGCACGGTATTGATGGTGATGGGTTGATTAGTGGGATTTCCTTGCGCAAAACTTTACTTTGTTTGTTTGCATACAACTGGATTTTAAGTGCACAGGATATTTGGATATCTTATTTTGATGAACAAGTTCTTTGGGAATTCTATCTTTGATGTGCGTGCACCGCACACACACAGGCTTCACTTCTGTACATGTATTTGTAGAACAGTCGCTTGTGGTACAAACGAATTAGTACCTTTGTCGACATGGAACACGTACAATAAATATGCATGTTCGTATTCCTGCTACTCGTGTTGTGTTAGCACTGCGTGACGTTTTACATGTGAACGTACACATAATGTAGTGCGTGAAACTGATTATGTGACTACGTAATTTATGTTCAAGCCTCTTGTGCGACTGGAGACCACTAACCATGTAAGCCAGTTTGTACAAGGTATCTGTGTAGCTGGTGTTAAAGTAAACTTTTTCAGAACACAAGCTGCATCAAAAATCTACTTTTTAAGAATGAACAGGACTTAATTTTATTTATAACTTCTAACACTGCACCTAAACATGCAGGTGACAAGACAACATGGTTTTAATTTACAAAATTGATTTTTCATTAAATTTTTAATGTAGCGGCTAAGGGATCTGTGCTGAAAAATTATAGGTAAATTTTTAGTCGTAATAAATTGAACTCCAGATGGATAAATGTCTTAGTTGATGACCAATTTTTTTTTAAACTACTTTATTATATTCCAACGTTACATGATAACCCATATAACCTAAATTTAAATAATCAGCATTACGCTTTAAGTTAGCTATATTTTACAAACGTCTTTCAGTAGTAAGATTTGAAAAGAATCCAACCCCGA
>JAQFZG010005367.1:0-10432 GCA_034695465.1 Entomobrya nicoleti
GTCTCAGGTGGATCTGGAACATCAGGGGTTTCAGGTGGATCTGGTACGTCAGGGGTTTCTGGGGGATCTGGAACATCTGGTGTTTCCGGTGGATCTGGTACGTCAGGGGTTTCTGGGGGATCTGGAACATCAGGTGTCTCAGGTGGATCTGGAACATCAGGGGTTTCAGGTGGATCTGGTACGTCAGGGGTTTCTGGGGGATCTGGAACATCAGGTGTTTCCGGTGGATCTGGTACGTCAGGGGTTTCTGGGGGATCTGGTACGTCAGGTGTCTCAGGTGGGTCTGGAACATCAGGCGTTTCCGGTGGATCAGGTACTTCTGGAGGATCTGGCACTTCCGGTGCTTCTGGTGGATCGGCCGGTGCTGGGGTTGGAGGTGTTTGTGGAGTAGGTGGGGTTTGTGGTGTAGGGGGAGTCTGCGGTGTTGGGGGAGTCTGCGGTGTTGGAGGTGTCTCAGGTTCTGGTGGCTGAACTTCTTCAGGCTCAGGATTCGACTCCTCGGGTCCCTCCTCTTCAGGACCAACCGTTGTGGTACGACCTGGTCTTGGAGGTCTAGCGGGAATATTTTGTGGAGGTCCTGTGGGATAATGAGGATAATGTCCTCCTCCCCCTCCATCTCCACAATCCTCATACTCCTCTGAACTAGAACTATAGTCTCCCCCACCACCATGATGACCGCCCCCATTATGCCCTCCTCCATGGTTTCCTCCGCCGTTATGCCCTCCACCATGGTTACCTCCACCATGATTACCTCCACCATGGTGACCTCCACCTCCGTGTTTCACTGCATAACGTCCACCACTTCCTCCGTTGTTTCCACCTCCTTCGTTATTTCCACCTCCTCCGTTATTTCCACCACCTCCGTTGTTTCCACCTCCTCCGTTATTTCCACCACCTCCGTTATTTCCACCTCCTCCATTATTTCCACCTCCTCCGTTATTTCCACCACCTCCATTATGCCCACCATTTCCAGGTTTTCCTCCTCCTCCTCCATGTCCCGGCTTTCCTCCAGGTTTTCCTCCACCGTGACCATTGCTATGGCATTGCCCATGCCCATGTTCATGATCATGACCACCTCCACCATCCGGATAGCCAGGATATCCTCCTCCGTTCCCCCCACCTCCATTTCCCCCGTCGTTTCCCCCTCCATTTCCTCCGTCGTTTCCCCCTCCATTACCCCCTTCCCCCTCTCCTCCTTGTCCCCCTCCGTCCGGGTAACCTTCATCTAAACAACGTTTACATGAATTTTTTAGAGATTTCCAAAAAAATAATTAAATTTCAAGTTTTCATTTAAACTGTAAGGACATTTACCAATAATTTGATCCTGTTCCTCCGAGTCTGGCATGGTAACAGTGATCCCAACACTTGTTAAAATCGACTCTACTATAGCAGTAACCTTGGGTGGCCCTGGTAAAGGCTTCCCATAAGTTTCCGTGTCATTTTCGTTCGACGAGTGTGATGGCGGCGGTGAATCCGGCTGGGATTCGGTGCTGTTATCTTCGTCATAGCCATGGTAAACCTCAGTGGTAGCAAGAGCCCTTGAGGTGACAACCGGCAAAAACTAAAAATGAATAAAAAACATAAAAAAACTTCGTTAAAATTTTCAGACAATTTAGAAATTACGAGAGTCAACTTACAAAAACTCCCAAACAGAGTGTGCAAACTAGTAGTTGCATTTCTCCGATTACTAGAAAAAAATAAGATGCTGATTTAGGATTTCATTGCAAATTTATATGAAAATCCAGTTTTGAGTTATATTATAAACAGGTGTATTGTTGGTGTTGGTATGATATGATTAAAGCTGTCAAATTTTCCCATTTTGAATGGATTATTGTTTGTCCATGATTTTGATTTTAGACGTAACAAGTTATAAATTGAGGAAGACATTTGAATGAAAATTATAATCAAAAACAGCAGATCTATTTAATTTTTAAAGTTTAAACTGAACTATTTGGTGTTGGTGCATTAACCTTTTGTTTCGGTTAACATCGTTACACCCTCAAAATTACTTCCGACAACTTAAATGCAACTTTAAAATAGAGATGGATAACGAAGTACAATGGTGTTCTCAATGCTAGTATAAAACTGCATTGCATTGCAGGGGAAAAGATGACGCTATCGGAAATGATTAATTGTCTTGTCAAATCAGTCATGAAAAAATTGGAGCATATGTCAGAAATTCATACAAACTATTATAAAGTGCTTTAAACTTAAGATGCTAAAATATCTGTGTGCTAATTTTATATGGAAAGAGTGTAGATGTAACAGGAGAACATGTTTATTAGGATGAATTAAATATTCATTTGATTCAATTGTGTAACGATGTTTGTGTTGTAATTTAAATACAGCGTCTTCTAAAACTAATTATTCCTGTCTTCGATTTATTTCTGACAACTGACATAAGCAAAATGTTTATAACTGTTTGTTTCTAAAATATATTGGTGCACCATAAAGATTAATCTTTGACATATCTAAATGATATTATTGAATAAAATGTTTCTTTAGACTTATTAATATTTCAAAATGTTTATCTATCTTAAAATATTCACCATATGTTAATTCAACATCTTTAAAAAATGATTTGGAAACAAATTTGGCTGCTCTAGCATCACTAGTCGTTGTAGAAAATATAATGCGCTTTTTGACAAGACTAGTTTGATAAATTCGTAAAAGTACATAATATTATGAACAATCATTGGGTGAATTGATGTTATATTTTATGCGTTTCAATTTTTCTTAGGTTTCCATTTAAATAAATAAAATCCAAATAACAGAGATTCATAAAAACGACATTGATTTCAAAATATAACTTATTATGAAATTATATTTTATATTTTATTTTGAAGAAATACAATCAAACCGAAAATCGCTATCAGAATTGCATTAATTTAAAACATAAAATGTTAGAGGTTTTTTATTCAAATATTTTTTACACATGACAAAAAGTGATAAGTGATAAATACAAGAAGTGATAAATTCAAGTATAAATAGTTAATTCAATAAGGAAACCACAATTAGTTATAAAATAGTTAAAAATTAGCTAATGTAAAATGTAATTAAATGAGATCGTAGCTAACTGTTCGTGATGGCGGTGTTGGGGAATCAATTAAAGTTGTATGTTTATTATTAGCAGGTCTTGAGGTCGTTTTAGTTGGTATTGGACGTGGAGGGTTAGCTGCCGTAGGTGGAGTTGGAGGGGTTTCTGGCATAGGTGGTTCTGTAGGTGGGCTTGGAACCTCTGGTTCCAGAGTAGTCGTTCGAGTTGGTCTTGGCCTATTTGGTAATTGTGGAGGTCCAGTAGGATAAGGAGGATAATGCTCATGATCATTATCGTTTCCTCCACAATCGTCTTCTTGGTGATGATTATCATTTCCGCCATGGTGACCTCCATTTCCTCCTTGATGTCCACCGTTCCCTCCATTTCCCCCATGGCTATCATCGAATTCCTCTTCTGAGCTGGATTCGTAGTGGTCACCTCCTCCATGGTGTCCTCCATTTCCTCCATGGTGACCTCCATTTCCTCCATGGTGTCCACCATTTCCTCCATGGTGTCCACCATTTCCTCCATGGTGTCCACCATTTCCTCCGTGTCCATGTCCCATTTTAGCTGCATGATGTCCACCACTGTTTCCTCCATTCCCAGGTTTTCCGCCGCCATTTCCCGGTTTCCCTCCACCATTGTGATTATTACAGTGATGACCAGGTTTACCTCCATTATGATCATCATTACCTTGACCAGTATCACCTCCATGATGACCACCACTACCATGCTCTGGTTTATCTTCATGATGGCTATCTCCTCCATTCCCACCATGATTACCTTCGTTACCATGACCTCCCCCATTGCCACCGCCTCCTTCTCCTGGATATCCAGGAGGATTTGGATAGCCGTTTCCATTGCCAGTCTCCGTTTCACCGTCTCCACCTCCTCCGCCTGGCCCTGGCTTCTGTGATTCTTCATAAACCCAACAAATAAATAATTAATTAAAGCTTAAGGTAAATGAATTGTATTTCAAAATAAATTATAATTCTACCAATGATTTCTTCCTGTTCATCAGAGCCGGGAATTGCAGATGTAACATCAATACCAACACTTGTTAGGATTGATTCTACTATAGCGGTAATTTTGGGAGGGGCAGGGATCCCTGCAAAAGCTATGGTATCATTATCCTCCTCAGAATAAAACGGCGATGACGACAAGGTTTCCTGGGAATCAATTGATTTAATATATTGTCCATGGCCATGGTAATATATTTCTGTGGTAATGGTCCTTGCCGTGGCCAAAAGCTAGATTAAAAAAGGGTGGATTTTTAAATAGATTTGAAGTATTTTTTTTTAGAAGTTACACTTTAAAATTAGTGAAAAAACTTACAAATGTATTGAAAATTATAGAAAATATTAGTTGCATTTCTCAGACGATGGTTGATTGTTGGCACAATGAATTGGAATTGACACATGGATTTTGTTTTTGATCTTAAATTTATAAACTTCTTTTGTCAGTGTACTACTTTAAGTATATTTGTCTTATTGTGTAGCAAGTTGAAATGACATGATACAACGAATATCCGTCATTTGTGCATATTTTATATTTGACTTATGATTGCATTTTAAAAGAAGATGTATAATGGTTTAGTATGTAGTTTTAATCAAAACTTCGATCATGAAATAATGTAGTGCATGTAATATTTATGCATTTGAAAATTTAGATACACTTATTGCTTTATAATTTTAGTTTATAGTCAGAGTATAAAGCGTTGGTAGAGAATTTTAGAATAGAATTATATGGCTAGTTCAGCTACTTTAGAGAAATTGAGAAGTAGCACGCCAATCAGCACATTTCTTTAAGTACACAATTTAATTTTGTTTAATAGATTTTTGTAACACAATGGTTCTTCAGTGGAACATGTTGAAAAGATTAATTATACAAACGACCAAATGTGCGTTTGAAAATGCAGAGATGGCAGATATATATAAATTGTTTTCGTATAAAATAATAAATTTAGAAAAAAATAGCGTCGGTTTTTTAAACTTTGTTTCTACAAAAAATATCAGAAAATATTTAGCTCGTTTGTACTAGTCCCATAATAATGATAATGATTGTAATACCATTATATTAACAAGAGGGCTCTTAAATTTATTAAATCTAAGAACAGAATTATCTGCTAATTCACACTCTGCTTACTTAGAGTATCAACAGTATGATATTCAAAGGTAGAAAAATGTAAAATAGTGTGCATAATGACATGTAATGTAAATGCTTTTGTACTCAAAACGATGTTCAATCTTATTTTCTTTCTAATTGACTTAAAATCAATGTTCTACTGGATTTAATTATTAAATTCCATTTGAATTCCTGGATGCAAGAAGATGCCCAATAATTTGTTAACGATAGTTTGAATTATTCTCTACATGTTAATAGGGTGATTTGTCTGTCCAACACAATTAACTACATGAACAATTAGCTGGGCTACACAGCTACATTCATGAATATGTTAAAAAAAATATTTTTCTGAAATTGTACTTGGTAACGATTACTGGACATCTTCATGCATCCAGCAATTCATTTGTTTAGCAAATATCTGACGACACCCCTGAATTTTTAACTACCATCTCATTTTTTACTAAAAATAGATATTTATGTAGAAGGAGTGATGGAATTATTTTTATAGAATGAAGTAAATGGAAGTAAAAAATATATGGACGATGCTTCATAGTAGTTTTTTTACTGCTGAAAGTTGGATTTGATAATTTATTTAAAATGACTTCAAAGTTTGTACACCGCACTATTTTTTTACTATTCTTAATTAAAGCTTATGAATGTATATATCTGTATGCACAATTTTTTTTGGTGAAAGTAGCAGTTAAGGTGAAAATGTTGCATCTATTGGAGGAATTCTATATATATATGATGGAATGTTCACTGCCTATGGAGAAGCAACCGTTGTAGGTACATCTGGAGTAGATGGCGTGGAAGGATTTGCTGGTCCGTTTTCACCTGCACCTTCCTCTGGAGCACCAGGTAGCTCATTATTTTCCTCTTCGCTAGAATAGTCGTCTTCGTCGTCTTGAAAAAAGAATACAATAAAATTTAACCAAAATGTTTCAACTATGGACATATCAGATCTCAAATTCAAATAACTATCTTACAGTAAACACTGTCCGAATCTTCATCCGAATCGGAATCATCATCGTCGTCGTTCTGATATTTCTCATTAGGTTTTGTAGCCTGTTTAGATGCATAAGGATGAGCTGCCGTACCGCCAGGATTTAACTGTTGCATTGATTCAGTTGCGCTATATCCAGAATTCCCAGTGAATTTGCTGCTGGATGCTAATATAACAAATGTTGATAAAACCTAACGAAACATTTTTCATTTTAGTTGTTAGTTATATTTCAATTCTAATTTAATATTAATCTAATTAACTTGTGTATGATTTTTATAAAAATAAATCTCACTAAAATAAACGCAAATGCGGAAACAACGGTTTTATTTGAATTCATTTTGGGAAATTCACCAAAAAAAGAGATCTGCTTTAAAATTATTTTTTGGGAGAAAACTGATTTCTTAACTGACAAGTTTAAAAGATTAAAATGAACAAATGATCACTATTTATTTTATATCAATGCAATGCGTTTCAACGAATACAATAATCTGGTTAGATTTTTCATATCTATCAATCATCCTGATACACAAATTGGCGTCAAAATGCTCCAATTCCATATATAAATATATAAACACGAACATAACATAATGATATTTGTTGATCTGTTTGTTCCTTTCCCCTCATTTTTCAACTTGTTAAATATTTTGATTGATTTTGTCAGTTTAAAAGACTTGCATGGCTCATCATTCTATATTTATGGAAATCAAATATACTAAAATACCAATTGACGCAAATCTATATATAGCTACCAATCAAAACTTCTTTATAAAAATATTACATTACCCCAAAAAAGGTGACCAAGCGCAGCACAGGTCATATACCTCCCAACGTATATAAATCATTAGACCAGTGTATTTCCAAAAAAGTGAGTTTTTACAAAAGCTCAAGATAGTGAACACCTCCCTCTGCGTATTTTAATAGATGTCCATTAACCACCCACTGTGAGAACAAGAGTAGAAAATAAATAGTGCATTTTTTCGCAAAAAGAATATATATTGTTGACTGACACATATTTCTACTAAATTGTATAGAAAATCAAACCTTTCTACATTTTTTTGTTTATTCCTACATTTGATCTCATTGATTTGCTCAGCGGTTGGTAAATAGCCAAAATACCAATACCAACAAATAGTAATATCCCATGCGTCTCCACGTGCAAGTATCAAATATCACCTGGTTTTTTTGTATTCAATAAAAAAACGAATAAACTTCCATAAATATAAACGTGATCTGCATCCATTTAACTAGATTGGCTACTAATATAACTGTACATGCAAATAAGTATTGTATTGCACGATGAAAAAATAAAACAATGCTCTAAAAAACACGTTGTCTTATTCATACTTTCTCTGAAAGCGCGTCAATTTACTGATGTGCGAAAAGCGTCCCAGATATTTCAAATTTCTACAAAAAAAACCTATACAATTCTCCTAAATAAATACAGTCGCGAAGTAACAGCTTATTTCCTTTCTTTAATTTTAATTTTAATTTCAAGTTAATTTTAATTTTCACAAATTTTCGCTAGCTTTAAGGACGAATAACATTTATTTTACAGAAATTGAAAAGCTTATTTATGCAAAATTAGAAAACAAAGTGCATTATCTAGAATATATTAAATATTTGACGTCGAATGGGAACAACATGTGAGTTTTATAAATACGCATTATTTTGTTGATAATTCCCCGTCTTACACAACTTCCCATGCCTACAGGTTGGATTATACATTTTTTACTTGACCCACTTTTCATGGTATTTCTTGTGAAGTTTCTTACGTTTGTTCTATTCCAATCTAGTACATAGTCGACGACAACAACGCTGTCTAACAATTTCCTAATTCCTTCCATTTCGGGAAGTATGGAAGGATTTCTGATGGCAGCGGTGGAGCTCCACAGACAAATAGATTTCCTGGGAAATTTGCAGGAAACGGAAAAAGCTAAAAAAGGATTCAGAAAGAGAAGACGAACAACCTATGTATGATATTTCGATGGAGTGAGCTCCGTTGATTCTTTGGCATGTAGAGGAAATTTTTCTTATGGGGCTTTAATCAAATTTTTTGTTGATAAAAAAAGTTGCCTACGTGCAAGCATAACAGGTAGGCAAAAAATTGGACCAATTGGAAGTAAAGCAAGGAAGTTATTCAAGTCGACGATTCAAGATAAATAATTGGAAAGGAATGAAGAAGATGAGGATGTGAAACGTTATCTAATAATTTTTTTCTGTTGTCTTGTAAGATTTCAGGGAAGCTACATACTGTGTATGTGTATATGCTGTTATATTGAAATTAAATATATTTGTATATCTATCAGTACATACGTTTTTATTCCGTGTATTTATCAACCTTCCCTAATCACTAGAAAATAAACTGATTTTTTTTTCAGAATGGTAATAACTGATTTGTTCATTCTGAAAAAGCGGCGTTTCCTGTTGAGTTTGTAAGCTGAGGAGTCGTGAGTTGATGAAGAGTTTTGCTGCCGCTGCTCTTATTTCAGATTGGATTGGTTTTATTTTTCCCTGCCGCTGGGCTCTCGCTGATAAAGAACAAAAATGAAAAGAGAGAAAGAGGTAAAGGATTTGTTACAAAAACAGCAATAATGTTTGATGTGTATTATATCATCATTATCATCACATCGTGGAATATGTAACTGGAATATTTTTTTCAAATGGGGTTGTCCACACGTTACGAATTTAGTTTATAAATGGTAAAATTTTAATATCAAGTGGATACAAAATCATACAATTTTATAAAAGGTGTGTAGTGTAGTATTCAATCAAAATTAGGACGTTTAGAATGAACAGCTCCATTAATCTCAATAACAGATGCTATTGCAATGGATTATATTGATGATGGTAATAATGATGATGATGAAAATGGAATACGAGAACTCTGTTTCGAATAAACATACTGTACAAGATACATAAGATAAAAGTGACAAAAGAGGATTGTGTTTACTTCAAGCTTCGCCGTATTATTTTTTTGCAATGTTTTCCATCAAAAAAGGTATTGAACAGAGAAAGAGAGAGTAATATCAAGAGCAGCAGGAAAGCGAATAAGGGGATTTTAGAAGATTTATTAGCGCGGAAAATTAAATGAACTCTCACCGGAGGAGCATATCAAAAACAGGGAAAATAGCAACTCATTCAACAAAAGCAAGAGAGAGAGTTTTGAGAGGCACAAAAAAACGCATTAATTTCACTCTGGAAAAATACTAAACAAGAGAAAAAGGGGAAAAATCAGAAAGAGAGCAGCCAAAAGTTATCAACATACAATTATAAGCATGTCATTTAAATTGTATAACTAATAATGTTTTTGGGGTCGTACAAATATTACGACAAAAAAAGGTTTTAAAATAGTTATATCTCTTAAAATAAACAAAAAAAGCTTTAAAAATTGGTGAAATAAAAGTAGAATGACGCACTTATGAACACTTCCCAACTATAATATTTCCGATTTGAAATTTATAGCTAAAAGGATATCATGTTTTTTTTTGGAAAAAGAGCCTACTTAATTGTACTATCGTATTGGATTCTTTTACGACGTTGAACTTTAGAAAGCTATAAATAATGTTATTTTAGTGCGTACACTCACTACTAATATTACTACTTTATTGCTTTCACATTTCAAGTTTTAACGAATCTGTAAAAAAAGGTTTGCTGGGATTCAAAACAATGAAGATATAAAAACTCTCCAGCTTTAAAAAATATTTTTGATGACGAACATTGCTGCCGTTATGTGACTTTTCTTCATGGTTTAATGTATTTGGATTGGATCTAGTTTTGTTTTTGGAAAACAATCTCTCATTAGTGAACCTCTTCGTCTTTTATATCGGATTTATCTAAAGTTGGTCTATTTTATATATATGAAAAGAACACTAAAATCCCCCTTCTCTCTTCGTAGTCTGTCTCGGAATTTAGTTGAAGCAGAATACACATACAAACAAAACAAGACAAAAGCAGTTTTAGTGAAGTGGCTCAGTAAATTAATTTAATTGGAGTCAACAATCTCATTTTTTACCTCCTATCGTCAAACCATCGTCATTTGACCCAACACAACACGGAGAACATAATAATGAGTTAATGAGTAATGAACTGACTTCAATTTCACTTTGATGATATGACATAAAGGAATGACAGTGCTAGAGTATAATTTTGAGTATCATTTCTGGCACAGTATAAAAGTGTTTTCGAGACACATTCAACAATTCTGTACCATCAGCCATTACCCTGTTTAGTATTTAGCCTATAGCTACCACATCAAACCACCAAAAAAA
>JAQFZG010005368.1:0-10427 GCA_034695465.1 Entomobrya nicoleti
TCTTAGCGAGACAAAAGAAATAAAAAATAAGAAGACACAATGTTTGACAGCAAAACTGCTTAACTGCTATTTTATCACTATTTAAAACAATTTCACTGAACAGTTGAAATCTATTTGATCACTGAAAAATGCTCTGTCCACTGATATCAGTCTCAATATTTTCCGTGTACAACTGATTATATTACAATTTGCTTCTCAGAGAGTATGTAAAAAAGCGATCCGATCCTCACGATCTTTTCAACTTCGCCGAATGACGAAGTATGTAACCAAAATACACGTCACTTTACAAAAGTGTAATTTGCAAGTGTAAGAACAAAGAAACTCATTGAGCTGAACATGCAGCTAAGGAAAAAATCTTACAATTGAAAATATACACCATTAAAATTACACACAATAACATGAAAACTTCCAACAATCCTTATGGTCATTTTTGTTGACACGTTTTTGCTCTCAGGAATAGCTTAAAACATTACGGAACTGAATTATTTGTGAATTTTTAAATGTTGATTTAATTTGCTTGAATCTGTAAACGAAGTGGGACATTTAGTACATTTGTATGGCTTTTCACCAGTAAGGACTCTCACATGGCTTTGCAAATGTCCCTTCTCAGAGAATGGTTTTCCACACATTGCATCTGTGCTCCGTGATTTGGAGATGAACCCACTTTATGTGCTTTTTAAGGTACCATTTTCTGTAAATGATTTTTTGCACAATTCACATCTGAAGGCTTTCAATTTAAAATGAACTGTCATTTGCCTATTTAATTTACCCTTACTTGAAAACTGTTTATCGCACGCTGCACAAGCATTTCCTTTCACATCATTGTGCATATCTTCATGTTGACGTAGATTACTCTTTCGTACAAATGAACTCGGACAAAATTGACAACGATATGGCTTTTCTCCAGTATGTGCTGGAATGTGATATTTGAAAGCTTGAGCAGATCCCAGAAACCGGTGACATAAACTGCACTTGAATTATGTTTCTGTTTTATGTTGGTTCAGATGGATTTTCAAGTTGGATTTTGTAATGAAACTTTTTTGACAATGTTCACATTGAAATTCTCTAAATCCTTTGTGGATCAATTCATGTGTTCTAAAATGTCCTCTAGTAGACATTGATTTCTGGCAAACGTTACATTTGAAAGCTTTCCCGTGTGTGTTAGTATATATGTGCATCTTCAAGTTGCTACTATATACAAAGCTTTTGTCACAAAACCTGCACGAGTATGGTTTCTCATTAACATGGCTTCGTTAGTGAGTGAACAGATTTGCTTTTAAGCTGCACGATTTGTTGCAAAATAAGCACGGGTGAATCCCGAGATGGGCATTAGTATGTGTTCCTAAAGCTTTCTTGGAGCGAAATACATTTCACATGAACCACAGGCAAAGCTGTTGGAAGCCATATCAATGACAGATTATAATAAAACTGATTGCCATGAATTACACAAGCTCTATGAAAACAAATGACCGTTTGACAGTTCCAAAATAGATTCTTTTTTTTCGTTGGTTCCGCTGTTGGCTGAGATGCGATTCAGTTTTGGACTGATTTTATAAAGTTTTAATCCAAAATTCAAATCATCTTTTCCATTTAAAAAAGATTGTGCAGCAAGAACTAAGATTTGACAAGGAGCGAATGTAATAATGCAGATGATAACGACGTTTTTTGTGCAATGTTATGATTCAAAAGGGTTGGTTTGCTCATGCCCTATTTGCGAGTGCTTGGCTTGGATGATTTTTATATTGGAAATAAATTTTTGTGTGGTGATTTTAGTATCCAGACTTTGGGTACGTGCTTTTGCTTTAGTAAGCCGCATTTGGTGTGGTTATACCTTCTGCATACTTATATGTACGACTGCCAATGCATTTTTAAATATATTGGTACTTTAGGTACTACCATAAACGTGCATTCAAAATGCATATCCATTCCTTTTACTCATTCTATATTTGGTATTACATACATGTTGATTTCACATACGTTCCCTTGTACATTCAGGAATGCAAACTCATCTGTTTAATATGTGCCTTCCATTCGGTAGTACATCTATTAAGTGGATTTTGAGCGGAGTATAGAGAATAATATTTGGATGAAAAACGACAAAATAATTTAATGAAGTTTCAATTCAATAAATTAGGCTGATATACGAAAACGCACATTTGATTTAAAATTTAATGAATCCGTTATTATTTTAGACTATTGAAAATAAACAGTGTAGTAGTTAATAACATAAAAAAAATTGTGGAATATTTTTTTTGCGTTGATACTACATTTATTGCAAGTCAAATTCTGGGGTAGGAATCTTTGTCAATCTTAATCTTAATACTGAATAACCAGGTTGTAATGCATGGTATCCTTAAATTATGATTATTTAAATTTAGTTTTCGTGGATTTCATGTCAGGTGGTACTATCATACACCAGTTTAAACATGTTTTATTGTGTCATAAATAAAGCCATTTATCCATCCGGAGCTCAATATTTTTCAATTAAAAAAGTTACTTATAATTATTCACAGATCCTTTGCCTGCTACTATAAAAGTTAAATTAATGAGCAACCTTGAAAATTAAAACCATACGGTTTTGTTTTCTGCTTGTTTAGGTACAGTGTTATATTTAATAAAGTAACTTAAACCCTGTTCAATTTCTAAAACAGTCGAATCTCGGGTCCTGAAAAAGTTAACTATATAAGTCGCATGCTTCGAATACATTAACATTTCCAATAGAACAAGAGTGAGTCATAATTGTCAAAACAAATGTATTTTCCGGCCTCCTATGTATACTAGCTACGCAGAAAGAATGTACAAACTGGAATACATGCTTCACAGTCGCCCGTCATACAACAGACTCGAAAATAAAATGTGAGGTCACATAATCCTTTTGAGCACTAGATGATGTGTACGTGTATATGTAAAACGTTATGCATTGCTATCAAAACAATAGTATGAGAAATATGAACATGCATATTGAATGTACGTGATTCATGTCTACAAGAACACTTAATTCTTTTAAAACACAACTGATCGTCGTAAAATATGTGAGCAAAAGATAAACATGTTTGTGTGCAGCACGTACATCAAAGTCAGAATTCCTAAAGAACTTCTTTATTAAAATAGAACATTACTAGATATATACCGATAGTGATAAATACCGACTATACGCAAGCAAACAAATCCAAATTTTTGGATAACGAAATTAACCAAAGCCATCTATCACCACCAAAACCGTGCATCAAGCTTCTTATTAATTGTACTTATAATACTAACTCGTAACTTAGTTTTCTGAGGAGAATCAGAACTAATTCATATCTCGGGTCACAACACATGTGAAAACAACCTAGTATTTTATCATCAGGTTTCCAACCTGACATTTGTACTCACTGAGCTCTTGGAAGTCATAACATTCACCATTTCCATAAGCCAAATTTGAAATGGCTTCCAAAATCTTTGGGAGTAGTTATTGTGAAAAAGCTTTTAGTTCAAAGCTCAGTTTACAGGCACATACTAAAGTTCATCTTGGAACGCACCAGTGCCGATTTTGCAAAAAATCATTTAGTTGCAAGCGGAATCTTCTTATTCTCTACCAACGACATAATTATGAGAAACCTTACTCCTGCAAGTTGTGTCACAAAACCTTTGCAACCGGTTTGAATATGCACATACACACGCATACCCAAGAGAAACCATTCAAGTGTGATGTTTGTCAAAAGTCCTTCTCTACTGCAAGTTATTTCAAAACACATTACTTAATACATAGTGGAATTAAGGATTTTGAATGTGAGCACTGCGAGAAAAGTTTCACTATAAAAGCCAATTTGAAAAGCAACCTCAACCAACATCAAACAGAAACAGCTTTCAAGTGCGGTTTATGCAATCGGTTTCTGGGATCCGCTACAGCACTCAAACGTCACATTCAAGCGCATACTGGAGAGAGGCCTTATCGTTGTCAACTTTGTTCTTGTTCATTTACACAAAAGAGTTCCCTACGACGACATGAAGATACGCACAATAACAGCAAGCCGTATAACTGCTCAACGTGCGATGAAAAGTTTTCCAGAAAAAGTTCTTTAAATAGGCACATGTCTGTTCATACTAAATTGAAATCCTACACATGTGAATTCTGTTTGAAATCATATGCTCATCATGGGAACTTAAGAACACATAAAAAGTGCTCATCTTCAAATCAAGGAGCACATGTGTAATTTGTGTGGAAAACTATTTGCTGCAAAGTCAAGTTTAGTAGTCCATGTGAGAGTTCATACTGGTGAAAAGCCATACAAATGTACTAAATGTCCCGCTACTTTTAAGGATTTAAGCCATTTAAGCGGACATTTAAAAACTCACATTTAATTTGTATTTCTGGTAAATGTCACGCAATGTTAAAATTAAGAGGACGCTGGTAAGAGAGATCAAAAAGATTGGTTTTTCTAACTGAGCATAGTTTTATTTGCAAGACTTTCCTTCAGTTTTATGTTGTTTAGTATATTGGATTGTTTTGTTTGTGAAAATAAAATGTAACACTGAAATGCACTACTATGTAAATTAAAGTAAATTTAGGTCAAATCCCATATATTATCCCTATTAGTATCTTGTGAAATTATAATTTAAATATGTTAAGCCTTAAGTAAGTAATAATTTCATCTAATATCTAATGTGTCATTTTGAAAGTAAAAAATCAACCATATATTGTTGTTTAACAGCTACATTCGTTTTGTTTTGCATAATACAAGCAATTGGTTAATAAAGACTCATTTGATTGTGGAACATCTTAAGAGACATTGGTTGCTTCATAGTTGAACCATATGCATGTAACCCATTCATGAATCCAAAAAATCAAGTCTTAACACCGTTTAAATATATTACTCATTATTAGCTCTTTGAATCATTCTCCGCGCTCAAATGTCCTGCTCAACACTAAACTGGAGAAAAGTCATAGTGCCGTTATTTTTGTATTTAAAAGTAGCTTAAACACGACACAAAAATTTGCTTAACGATATTGAAGCTCAGCTGTCATACGTCCACCAAAAAGTAAATTGAAAAATAATTCAATTCAACTGGTTCACAAGTTGTGTGCTTCATGTTCACTTGACTGATTGTTTACTTTTTCACCCATTTTTAACATTGCACTAAATTGGGTATGATTTTTAGCATAGAAATTAATCTTTATTTGTGGGCATTTAAAATTTATAATAATCTGAATCAATATTTCATTTTCATTTTTTTCATCAAAAATTCTAATCAAGCAATGAAGTTAAAAAGATTTGTAATTTGTACTACCTCGTTTGTTTGTTGAGACCTACGAAACTAATCGGATAAGTGACATAGCAGTAAAATGTAACTCATAGTATCGGTGACAATTCATTCTTAAACATAACAAATGAAATAAAGTGTGTAACAACCTACGACAAAGTACTATTTTAATAAATATCAAAAAATATACACCTCGTAAACATACAAGTTATTCATTTGAATTGGTTTTCAAAGATGTTGGGAGACAGTATATTAATTTTAATTTGCATATTTATATTGTACACTTTACGCAAAAACTATTTTATTTAGAATAAGAAAAAGTAACACAGATCAGCAGAAATACCCACTAAATAAGTCGACTAAAACATTGTGACCGAAGAAACGCATCAATGCTAGTCTTCCCTACATATCCATTTTATCATGTTTGATGTTTAAATTTAGAGACATTCAAACAAACAACTAAGCAGAGTTTAGTTACCTGCCTGAAAAATCTATCAGTATGTACTTTTTGTGTATAAACAAATCAATCACAAACCAAATTACGATTACCTGATATCGATTAATTCATAAAAATATTAATTTATTCCGCACACATTTAGGTTACATTATTTATTAAGAAAATTAGTTTAATAAAATAAAATATTTTATTGAAAATTTTAGTAAAAATCCCTCAAGGTATAAATTTACAAGATTGTTTAATCATCCTATATTTGGCGTAAAAATATGTTGAACTTAATAAAATATTGAGCTTCGGATAAATAGTAGACTTTATTCATAACAAGAATGCTAACTTATTATTATAAAAAAATTGCAAAAAAACAAAAATGTAAATATTAAATAAATAAATAATTTCTGACTTTTAAAGACATAAAATTGGTATTTCAATTTAGGAATGCACATTACACAAACTATATCTTTTACTAAAAATCAAGCAAGAAACATTTCGTGGAAAAGTATATATAATACAACATAAGATCAGAAATTCTAACCAAACATAAAATATCACTTCCTCTTTTCATATTTACATGTATATTTTTCATTTTCAAGGATTTAAAAGTACAAATCATTATTTAATTCAAATTAAATGTGCGTTTTCATACGTTTTCTTAAATTACTTGATGATGCAGAAGCTTTAGGACATTTTTGACATTTGTAAGGCTTTTCTCCGGTATGAATTCTCGTATGAATCACTAAATCCCCTCTTAATGCGAATGATTTCCCGCACAAATTGCATTCATGCTCTTTAATTAGCTGGTGGATACGTTTTATATGTACATTTAAATTGCGTTGTTGGACAAACGACTTCTGGCAAAGTTCACATTTGTAATTGTTTAGTTTAGTGTGAACATTCATGTGCTGCTTCAAATGGCTTTTTGTTAAAAACTTTGCATTACACGTAGAACAATTATGTGGTCTAACACCAGCATGTGCATCCTCATGTTGTTGAAGGTTACCCTTTAGTGAAAATGATTTGAAACATATTTCACAACGGTAAGGCTTCTCCCCAGTATGTCCTTGAATGTGGGTTTTGAGAGATTGCGCTGATCCTAGGTACTGCCCACACAAATTACATTTAAAAGGTGTTTCTGGTTTATGCGTATTCAAATGTATTTTCAAGTTGCATTTGTAGGTAAACACTTTTTGACAACGCTCACATTGAAATTCTTTGATCCCACTATGCAGCACTTGATGACTTCTGACATGTGTCATTTGATTAAACGATTTTTGGCAAACGTGGCACGAGAAAGGCTTTTCTCCTGTGTGACATTTAATATGCCGATTTAAAGCTCTATTATAAACAAATGATTTGTCACACAATTTGCAAAAATGGGGCTTCTCATTGGTATGTGTTATGTAGTGATTGAAAAGATCGTAACGTCGAGTGAATGATTTGTTGCAAAATAGGCACTCCTGAACTCCAAAATGGGTCTTCCTATGAGCTACAACGGCTCGCTTGGAACTGAATGCTTTTTCACAATAACTACACCTGAATGATTTGGAAGCCATCTTAATGTCGTCTTAAATAGTAAATCTTATGATTCTCAAGAGTTTAAAAAATCAGTTTAGCGTATAAGTTCCACACCTGATGAAAATATAATTAGTTCATTACTCTGAAAACCTGAGATTCTATTTATGTCTAATTATATTCAGATAATTATATTAGGATTACGTGTTCACACAAAAAGGAGATTTAATAAATTTAAAAGAACGTCCACTTGATTAAACAGATAAAAACACAACAAAGCCTGCTGTGCTGATGGTGATGGTGTGTGGGATAACACTCAAAAAGGTTGATTTGTGTAACTTTTTCTGCCATGGCTTGGTTTTGTCTATGAGTGAACAGTTTGATTGTCAAGAGACATTTAAATGCCTACAATTTAAATGCACACGTTCTTCTGGTATACATATTTTGATGTGTATGTTTTATTCTGCATGTGTATTTTCATGGCAACTACTTGTGTCATCAATGAATTAGAATTTTAGTCAAGACTGTTCGTGTACATTTATTAATATTATGCATGTTCATTTTTTTCCTGATGCAACGTTTTACCTTTCCACGTACACATAATGAAGATGCAGAGAGTGAAATAGGTAATGTAAATATTTCGGGTCTCCTGTATGACAGTTGACGGCTATATACATGCACAGCTAAGCATCTAATTCAATTTGTACAGGTTCCCTAAATAGATAGTACACACAGGCGGTCCAGAAGGACATTTGTTTTGACCATAGCGTTTTAACTGACATGGCTTTCGTTGGATATACTTATTATTGGATTTGATGATTGCAACATATGTACTCCGCTAAAAAACACTTACTATGTCGACAATCGATTTTGGTATAAATTTGCCAATCTTTTGGTACGGCGACACACATATTACCATATATTTTTTGCAAACACATATTTTAGTTTCCAATAAATGGTAGATATTCAAGTGATACTTGGCCTGGTTATCACCGATGGTCTTAAAAACGAAAAACGATAGAAGTTGTTCAACTACTGCTGGTAGGCGTGCGGAAATCCAAGGATTTTTTATGCCTTGTACCATATTGTAAATTAAGAGCGATGGAACCAATTGGGGATGTGGTAATACTGCTAACTACTCCTGGCAATTCATTCTTACATCGAGATCAGGAAATTTAAAACAATAAAGTGTACACATGAAAACTAGAGTGCCCTACATAAATTACGACATAATACAAAGTACATTCTTAATAAAAAATTATTTAACTTGTAAATAAATAACGTATTAAATTATATTGTTAACTAACCACAAACAGATAACACATCAATTTTATTTATAGGTAGCATATTGATGTTGTCTAACTTTACGCACACTAATTTATTTAAACTACGAAAAATAGCACAAATTACAGCTTAGCAAACTAAAACATTCTCAATGAAGAAACGAATCAATGCCTTTTTGCCTTCATATCCGGTTTATTAAATTTCCCATCATATTATCGGTAATAAGCACAATAAAAAATTCAATCTCATACTAAAATACCGTAACTTTAACCAATTTAGTTGCAAAGTATAAAATAATTTGACACCTTTTGAGGTAACAAAACTTAATAACAAAATTAACAAAATCTAGCATTGTATCCAAATATTCAGTAATAAAGCCGTATGGTATCAATTTACAAGAATGCTTGATCATCCTAATTTTGCCCCGAACAAAAAGTAATGTTAAAATGTGTAAATATTGAAGTCCAGATGGATGTTTGGCTTTGTGCATGGCAGAAGAAACTTGACAAAATATTATTAAAAAATGTGTGATATTTGAAAAGATGAGTATATTAACCCTAAATAAATAATCTATTTGTTACTTTTAAATACATGAAATTAGTGCTTTAATTTAATAACTTACATTCCACACAGAATGGATTTTATTTTAAAATAACAAAACAGACCTAACAAGGTCAATTAAATATGATTCCACGTAATACCATAAACTCTAATCTTGTGTTTCATTGAAATTCCTCTCTGCTTATTCACAAGTATATTTTCCAATTTGAATGATTTAAAACTAACAACTGTGCATTTTAATATGTCGGCCTAACTGACTTGATTGTGCAAAAGCCTGAGGACATTTTTGACATCTGTAAGGCTTTTCTCCAGTATGAACTCTCGTATGAATTGCTAGGTCTGTTCTCGATGCAAATGGTTTCCCGCACAAATTGCGTTGGTGCTCCTTGATTTGATCGTGAATGCGTTTTATATGTACATTTAAATATCTTTGTTGGGTATACGATTTCTGGCACATTTCACATTTGTAACTCTGTAATTTAGTATGGACATTCATGTGCCGCTTTAAATTTTGTTTTGTTAAAAACTTTGCATTGCACGTAATACAGTAATGTCGTCGAATACCAGAATGTACAAACTGATGTTGCCGTAAGCTACTCTTTTGTGAAAATGACTGGAAACATATTTGACAACGGTAAGGCATCTCCCCAGTATGTGCTAGTATGTGGTATTCAAGCGATTGAGCTGAAACCAGGTTCTTCTCACATAAATTACACTTGAATGGTGTTTCTAGTTTATGCGTATTCAAATGTATTTTCAAGCTTGATTTGTTGCTAAACACTTTTTGACAACGTTCACATTGAAATTCTTTGAGCCCACTATGTAGCAATTGATGACTTTTGAGATGGCTCTTTTGGTTGAACGATTGTAGGCAAACGTTACAGGAGAACGGTTTTTCTCCTGTGTGACATTTGATATGCTGATTTAAAGATGTATCGTAAGCCAATGATTTGTCACATAATTTGCAGAAGTAGGGCTTCTCATAAGTATGTGTTCGGTAGTGATCGAGAACGTGGTTGGATCGGTTGAATGATTTTTGGCAAAAAAGGCATTTGTGAGTTTCAAACTTAATCATAGTATTCGTTTTCAAGCTTAGATTGATACTAGACACGTTTTTGAAGGTTGGGTCATTTACGTTAACATCAACCATTTTTCTTCGAAAATAGAAATGATGTTCAACCAACTAAGCTTTTCACTATTAATAGTTTCACAACACTGACACTTGTGCAGATATAAAAGTGTTTGTGATTGATAACAAAATTATTCCCCCGAACACTAGCAAACTTGATAGGTAGTATTTGAGCCAATGCTCTTCAAGGGTTCAAAATCAAATGTTGGGGAACGGTGAGACTCGAGATATTACTTTTCATCA
>JAQFZG010005369.1:0-10427 GCA_034695465.1 Entomobrya nicoleti
CATCCCACACTACGACTCCGACTGCATTTGCACCAAAAAAAAGACAAGTTATGATTATTCATTTAATTATCTTTTTTTTTCTCTGTGTGATTAACTCGGCTTGCTTTATATTATTTTCTCTCTTATTTTTTTCAAAAACATGCATATTTGCATTTACTACAACTACAATGTTTTAATGCAATATTATGTGTAACACGACGACCTCTACACTACTTTACATACCTGACTTTTTATAATGCACACATAAAAAAAGAGAAGTAAAACAGAAGCGATACATATTATCATCCTAATCATCATCACGACGATACGATGATGATCATCATCATCATCCTCCTCGTCGTCCTCATCAGTAGCTTTTGTAGTAGCATATATATCAAAGCACACACACTTGTTTGCAAAGTGATGATGATGATGATGATCGAAAATGATCTGAGGCGGAAAATCAGGATACATAATATACAAGCGACAGACTAGACAGAAAGAGATGTGTGTACTGTGTATAAAAACTGGAAATACCCAGATCATCTCTCTCTCTTTTAAAGCATCAGTTACTTTTGTACTACTCACGAGGAATATACAAACTTCTCTTGCAAAAAAAGTAAACGCAGTCGACAGTGCAATGCAGTCAGTTACATAGCTTGACTGAAAAAAAACTTTTCATTTTTCATTATTATTTTTTTTATTTAGGTCTATTTGTTATGGTAGCAGGCAGAGCAGAGCAGCGGTAGCACACTCACAAATAAAAATAACAAAGATTTATTTTTGAATATGATAGCAAGCCTGACGCCGCCATGCCATGCCATGCCATGCCACAGGTGCGAAAAAAAGTGACTAATAGGGCTTCCGCCTAGTTAAAAAAAAACTTTTGTGATGATGATTCATTAACAAGCATAAAAAATGCGTTTTATTTTCTCTAAATGATCCCAATTAGAGATGACATTAATTAGTTGTATTATTAACTTACAAAGTTCA
This sequence comes from Entomobrya nicoleti, assembly GCA_034695465.1. Lineage (NCBI taxonomy): Eukaryota > Metazoa > Arthropoda > Collembola > Entomobryomorpha > Entomobryidae > Entomobrya > Entomobrya nicoleti. Next base: position 973 of record JAQFZG010005369.1, read on the forward strand.
TCTTTTCTGCCTAATTAGCATAAATAGTATGTGAGGCGAGGTACAGGTGTGTCATATTTTTTTATGCAGAGCACATCCTTTACCACTGACCATCACTGACCACCATGTTTTCATTTTCGTTACGCTATCGCAACTTAAGAAAAAATTTGTGAGGTTGAAGGTTAATATAATTTTTATACCGGCATTATATTTTTCCCCTAAAAAAACTAGTACACAATTTTATTCTATCTGGCATACCGAGAACACATGGTCATCATCTTATCCGATAAACTTTAAAATGGGATATTTCGGGGAGTTGTAATGTTGAATGGGAAATCCCAAACGGCATCCTTCGCACAATTTTTTTTTCTTTATGAAGCTTGTCCAGCCAAAGAAATCGTCATTTCTTCTTTAAAAAGAAATTACCTTGCATGCAATCTTCTGCGAGTACATATAATACATATGTTATTCCAGAGATAAGATCGTTTTGAATGAAAAGAATACATGCAAAAAAAGTACCTAGTTGTTATTATTGTTGGTTGTAACGCCAAATAAGAGAGTGAGGTAGAAAGCTGCCACTTTAATCATCATTTTCATTGTTCAACTTGATTTACTAGGAGAGAAAAATATCCAACTTTGCTTATTGGAATGGTAACAGGTATATGTATATCGTCGTAAAAGAATGGTGATTATGATGATAAATAATCATAATAAAAATGATGCGCTATTGATGACATACAAAGTTGGATGATGACGACAGAGTAGGTATTTAACCTGTCAAAAATGTGATACTTTTTTGATGGCGATCAGGATGATGAGGATAACGTGATGACGTAATACTAATTCAAATAATTTTTTTTTCAGACAGACAGAGACAGAGAAAAAAATGTAAAGAATGTAGAGTACACGAGAGTGTGTGTGTCTATAAGGTTGATGGTGTGTGACGATAGTGTGACGATGGTGATGAATCTAATTCATATAATCAACATCATCGACGTACCATCGTCGTCGTCAATAAGCTTGAAAATCGGTTTGAGTAGAAAAAAAAAATTGGAATGCACTTACATACGCATACTTATTCAATTAACGTAAGTAGGGTTGGGTTAATGAGTTGAGTGGGTATAGTAATAAATGATAAGGTGATAGGTTGTGTTAACTTATAATTCTTTTTGATAAGCTTTGCTTGAAATTAGAGTTTATGTATTTTTTTGGGGGGAGGGGTAATGTGTTGAAAGTAAATTGACAAAGTGCACTTTTATAATTCAATTAGGATTTTTTTTGGAAGAAATCAAATTATGAATAAATTTAAAGTTGAAAGGGTTCAAACCGGTAAGAAAACTTGTAAAAACTCTAAAAATAAAGAAGCTGCATGATGGACCAAGATGCAAATAAAACTGCATCTTGTCAACGGGAGGTCCAGGTTTTGAATAACAGCTTGATTTTAAAAAAATTGAACAATTCTATTTTGTTAAAAAAATACTTGCAAAAGCTTATCATCATCACGGTGTCAATTGAGATTGAATCTCTGTTAAAAACGACAAATTATTTTTATATTAACATGTATACCAACAGTAAAAAAAACCGCAGTCCTATCCAATCCACACACTCATAATTTAAACCTGTCCTTATCCAAAAAAAAACTATACTAGGCAATTGTCCAAGAAAAAAAATTGATAAACCACAAAAGTTTTTATTTATTTTCTTGGACAACTTACTTATTTTGCATTGAGGCATGTCGGCATCCTTAAAATTTTCTAAAGGTTTTTTATTTAATTTTGCAAATAAACTTGTTGTAATCTATAAAAAATGGAATATTTACATCCCATAAAAAACCATTGGCATAACTTTACATTTTATTTTAAGGAGAGGAAGAAAGGTGGAGTTTCCTTCTTTTATGTAACATGCATAAGATCAGATCAGATCTCTGTAAAAGTGCTGATCTACTACTTGCTAAAGTGTCAGTGAATAAATAGAGATTAAACGGATAACCACAAAATGACGACGGTAACGATAGGACGGTATAAAATAAAATAACGTGTTTTTCAATATATTTTTTTTCTTTCTCTTCAAAAAAAATTGCAAGAGCACTTGTTCAAGTTAAAGTTCCCTTGAAGCATGCATAAATTATAATCAAACGCCTAAAAAAATATATTTCATTTGTCCATCCAATCCATCCATCCATCCAACCATGTACATAAAAACCCTCTCTTTTCTCTCTCGTTTGACTTGATTTGATATCTTCATTTTTTTTCCTGAAGAAGAAGATTTGCCAAAATGATAAGTACATGCAAAAAAAATTATTCTTAAATCAAATCAAAATCTCAACCTTTGCAAAAAAATCCCTCTTATCATCACATCGTATCAAGTAGAAAAAGCAAAACACAAGAAAGTTTTATTTTTTGTTTGCATAATAATTTTGTAGTGGACTTCTTTTGAAGATTTATGCAATCTATTAAAATAATCAAATCAGAACAAAAACATTACTTTATTCGTAATCCTGTTACAACACCACCACCATATTAACCACTGCACTTGATGATGATGAAGATGAGATGATGATGTAATGAGATTATAATGCTAAGTTATAAAAATAATAGCAAAATAGCCGTTTTCTACTACTGTCATGGTTTTGTGTGACACTAAACAATTGCTTATATAAGTAAACCGCTTACAATTCAGAGAAGGAGAAAAAAATTACATTTGTTCTGACAGAATGAAGATCTATTTGTTGTCCTCTCTCGCACGTCTGCAGGTATGCAACTTTTATTGCATTCAACATTTTTGTCGGCTTTTAACCGATTATGTATATAAAATTCATATAAATATTTGCTTCGTTTGGTTTGCTTTTTTTTCTTGATGGGTTTATCTTTAGTGCTCGGTGCTCGTTCCATTTTCAAACATTACGTAACGCAAAATAAAGTAAGCAAACTACTGAACTCTTGTCGTTTAAATTGTTAATCTCACCTGTTTTTTAAAATAAAAATTCTCTAAAGCTTTTTTTTGTTAGTCTGCTTATATTTCTAAGAATTGTTTACTCAACAGGTCATTTGTTTCGGAATATTATTGCAAAATATTTTAAAGGGTTAAAAAAAGGAAAGGAAATGAAAGAATAAATAAAGATGTAATATTGACTGAATGAGTTGGCTAATGAATCTCTCTCAAAAAATTATCGATGATAATAACACAATTTATCTGACTGACTAACTTCCCAAGTCTTAATCCCAATTTTATTGATTTGAAAAAGGGTTGTAAATTTAAAAAAGGGTTAAAATGTATTGTGTGTGGCCCAAAGAGCAAAAAGTCTAAGACTACAAGAAAAAGACGGAAAAAATATATTGACTGTTATCGCTAAAAAACCCCATGGAGCTTGGAGCTGTAATGGTGCCGGTGCCGGCACTGGTGCCACTTTCATTCATCCCCTTTTGATATGCAGAAACGGACTCCAACTCCAACCCAACCATATATTTTGTATGCAAAGAGGGTAATAATAATAATGCATCATCATTGCATTGTTTATTCTACATGCACAATACCTACACAAGACCTAATGCACACACACACACAAATTTAATTCTGTTATCTAAATTTCTGTCTGTGTCTTCTGTGCATTTTTTTTAAATTTGAGAACAAGTCGGTGTCGGTGGTTGGTAGTCAGGTAGTTTTACAATGAAAATCGCTTTCTCAGAGCTCTCTGCCGCCTAATGACTAATTTTTGCAGGAAAAAAATTGATGTACGTTTTATCACGATATTGCCATATTGAAAAAAATTGGTAGTTGGATTTGTTTTTCTGCTACTACCGCACCGCATACCACCACCGTACCACCACCCAGCAAAAAGATTGACAGAAAACAAGCAAGTGTGACGATGATGAAGAGATTTAATTACCCCAAAAAAAGTGAATGCTCTACCGACACCTTAATAACTTTATTTTGTTAAAAGGTATAAAAAATATTAAATGTCTTCATTAACTATACTATCTGCTGTTTATTCTTATTTATGGTTTGAATGGGGATGGAGATGATAAATCCGTTGTACGTTTTTAACTCTTAACATTTTTTCTTCGTGGTTGTCTTGAATCTTGTCCCCGTAAAAAATAAATTCATCCATCCATCCATCCTTCATACTTTATGAATACATTAATTATTGATTCATTTCAGGTTTTTATGAGTTTTTTCTTTAAAGGTTTGCTGACTTGGCTTTGATTTTGTTTATCGTATCGTCTTAAAAATATAGTCATAAAAAATCCAAAACTGTTTTTCATTAAAGTTTATCATCATCAGCATCAGCTTTTTCAAATCACAGGAAGATCAAGATTCATTTCATGATGACCAATTACGCCATGCCAGCGCTTCATCATTGCTTTTTAAATGTGGTCGTTTTGGGTCGTCCTCCTCCTCCTCCGCTTCATTTTTCTTTTAAAAATTTCAAGGGCTTTTAATTTTTTTACTGAAAAAATACAGTAGCTATTACACTCGTCTAACATTTTTGCCTTTTCGCATCTTCAAAAAATATTTTTTTAAAGCATGTTGCATCCCATATCATTATTATTAGCAGCAGCTCACCATTTAATTCTATTATTGCTGCAGGTAGACAACTTTAAATGCTGTTTTAAACACCTAATTTAATATTTTTTCAGCCTACTGTATTTTGTAAAAAGTCATGTACTTGCTGACAAGGTAAGTTCATCCCATGTCAGATAAGTTGATGATGATGCCATTGGCACCATACCACCCATTTTTTAAAGAAAGAAATGTATCTCCTATCATATCACCACACAACATAAATTCCTTTCAATTTTATAATATATTCTTTCTTTTTATTTTCTGCGCAAGCACATTGCATTCTTTTTTAACCAACAAAGCACACAATTTATATATTTTTTGGGATAACACCATGAAAAACATCAACTGTGGCTACACTGACGCGGACGCGACTAGTAGTTTCAAATAAAATGACAGACATCATCATAAAAATCTAAACAAGTCTTGTCTTCTTCTTCTTCTCCGATCATCTTTCTCTTTTTTTTCTCTCTTCGGCATCATCATCATGATCAGTTAATACTTAAATCTTCACTTCACGGTTCACTAAGCGTATGACTTTATACGTTAGTTAGTTACCTTGTATGGGAAACCCATTAAAGTAAGTTATGATGACGATGGCTATCATATCATATCATCAGCAAGTTTCCGCGTAGTAAAAAAAGAGAATATCTTTCTTTTCTTTCGAGTGTGGATTGGGTTGGATTGGATTGGATCATGGCATGTGTAAAGGTACACTCGCGCAAAAAAAAAATTATTAAGTGTTACGTCAACACATGTACAACTTCAAAACACAATATAAAATCAAAAATGCAATGGCTTGTCTTGTCATTTTTTTTATAAAAGATAAGCTAAAGCGCATGCATACATATGACCAAAATAATATCGACAAAGTTATTACAACCCTTTTTTATTTAATAAAAAATTTGTATTGCAAAAGGTTATAGTCTTGAGCACACTACCCAAAAGACTAGACCACCACCACCGTTCTTTATTGGCTATGGCGACTAGTGACACATCATCATCATCGTCACGATTCCAAAAAATAAATATATTTCCAAAGCGAGTCAGGAAAAGGGTTAAATAATTACAGTGTATTTAACAGGTAGCTCATTATAACATGATTGAGTGACTACCACCACACCACCATACCTAACCACCTGACCTAATCACTAAAATAAAATTCCAAGTATGAAATTTGGTATTCGTGTCAAAGAGCAAATTGGTTTATAATTTCTTGCAACTGCAACTAATTTTATTTTAACGAGAAGCCATATAAAAAATGATTAAAATTGAATTCCCATTTTTTCTACTGAAAGGTGGCTGGTCTAAGATTAGTCATCATTTCATTATTATTTATTCATCTTAATAGTTTTGCATGTGTTATTTAACCAGCAGAAAAAAAAGGCACACACTGGTCGTCGTGTGTCGTGTGTTGAATGATGTCTGCATGATTTCATTTTTATTGTTGCCTTTTTTTCAAACAATGAAATGTTTGTATATTTTTTCGTGCTGACTTTACTCAAATCATTTTTCATGAATGAACGCGAGCTCAAAAGGAAGGTGGAAAAAAATAAGTGGAAATTACACAAGTACAAAAAAAAATGTGGTAAACTGTTAAGCAGCCCACTTCTAATATTCAACTTATACCTTACATTCAATTATGAATCATCATCACACTATAATCATAGCATATACCTACCATGAAATATGAAACAAAAGATGGCCATATTTTTTATGCATATTTTTTTTGCTACCACCAAAAATTCCCTGAATAAAACTATTAGACAATTAGTCATAATTATCAATGACGCAATGAAGTTTTTTAAGGAAAAGGAAAAAAAATGTGTCAATTTTACAATTTCCTAAAAAACTCATAATATTTCACGTGAAAGAAAAAACAAATATAAAATACAGTTATTGTTGTGCTGATGCTGATACCAGTATTATTTTTTCTCGGATAAAATATGTATTATTTTTTATTAGCTTTTTTTGGCATTGATGATATTTCAATATTACAACATTCCTTTTAAGATTTTTTTTGAGTATTTTGGATTGGGTACGTTGAAAACACAAAAAAATAGGTGAATAAATTTATGAGCCGTTGACTTGACTTGATTTTCTCTCAGAGGAAAACATTTTTTTTTATGAAGTGCAATGTTTGTAATAAGGAAACTTGATGATTGATATATTTGGCATGTTCACTTTTTTTTTCTTGTTTTCTTGCCGATGATCTTGATATTCTTTAGATTATCAGACAAACTTTTAATTTTTTTGTAGACAAGGTTGCATGATAATAACAATAAATATAAAAGAAAAGAAAAAAAAACTTTTTATTTTTTTCTTGATGAGGTTGACGAGTACGATTGCATAATAATTATGTCACCGTCACCGTATCAATTTAATCCACCACCGCTGCGCTGAGCTGTTGTGTCGTCGTAGTCGTTGCCATAATAATAATAAATTATCCTTTTTTTTTCTTATCTTTTTTTTAATAAATGGTTTTATGATGTTTGTGTGAAAATATTCATGTAGCACATATATATTTTTAGCACTTGTGTGGGTAGTGGGTGTACTAATTATCATAATCATATATTATTCTTCTCCATTTTTTATTATTTCTTGTAGCTTGACGAGTGAGCGAGTTAAACCAGAGAGAAGATGTGTGTATGTTTTTTTTGTTCTAGAAAAAAAAATCTCAGGAATTTAAATATTTTTTTCTTTCTTGTGTTTGTGACCTTTTTTTCTGAATCTGATCTGTGTTTACACATGATGTGTACATGTGGGGTAAAAAAAATGTTGTTTATGGAATTTTCACTCAGACTCATTTTTTCTGAGTGAAAGACAACTTGGTGAGATACGTTGTCATATAAAAAATCTCAATGTACCCCCTTCCGGTGAGTTGGTGGTCGGAAATGAATACAGACAGAGATATAGACACGCGTCTCTTCAGTTATTTTTTTTTTGCTGTTTGAGTACCGAAAATAGAAATGTAGGCTAATAATAAATAGGTTCGTTTTGGGAATGTTGGATTTTACCAAATATTTACCAAATTCCGCTACACTTCAAAAAAAAAGTATACATACATATCTGTTGAAGTGGTAGGGTCATTCAAATATTTTAAAATTTATTTGTTTTTGTTTAAAAGTCTTAAAATTGTGTGTGTGTGTGCTTTTCTTAAAAAAAAGATCAATGAATTAAAAAACTAAACAAAGAACTGCGCATTTTATTATGGATATAAACGTCAATTAAAAAATGAGTTTGCGAAAAACAAACATGAATGAAGTTTAATGGTCATCAGCTCAATTTTATTTCTCAATCAAAACTCCCTCTTTCGCAGAGACCAACAGAGAGCGCGTCTCTCACTAAAACTGTCAGAGTTAATGGTCATGATGTCATGCGGATCATCAAATCCCAATTACAACAACCTAATAACAATCTACATGAAAAATAAAAATGTAGAGCTTTTTAAATATGATTTATTTTAAAAACAAAGTTACGGTACACAAAAAAAAAGTTAATAAACAAGCTGAAAATATTATGCGTACTTTTTACACATATGTTGCAGTACAGAGTACACACAATGAACTTATTGGACGATACCGGTAACCAAATCAATTAAGCCATAAAAAGAGCTCAAGTTTTGCATGTAAATCTAGTCATTTGATACGATGCGATGATGTGGTTGGGAGATACCCGTCAAATTTCTTTTTGCAAAAAAAAATCTTCTTTTTACTGACAAGGAATAAGTGATAGATGGAAAAGTAGAAACTGAGCCAAACTAATGATTTATAATCTCCGTGTTGAGAAGGAGCACAGATAATCATCATCAACATGATCGTCGTCGTAATCATCATCAAAAGTAAACCTATCTGATCTGATGATCATCAGTCAAGTTTTGTTTTTTCGGACTGTTGATATACTAGTTATGTTTTTCTAGTGTTTTTTCTCTGCTAACCATATAAAATTAACTTTACTCATCATCGTCGAAAAGTACTCATTTAAAGGCATACATACTTTTGCATTCCATTCTTTTTGCTTTCTCTCAAATTACAAAATGTGGACGATGATGTTGAGTACGTGTACAAATACATATTTTTTTAATGCTCCCTTTCGGCGAATTTCTTCAAATTTTGATTGCAAGTATTGACTCACGGGTTATTTCACGTGTCCATATAATAATATTTAATAAGTAATTCGTTAGAAGATATGAAAAAAATAAAAATATTCGGCAAACCAAATTATTGAACTTACAAGGTACTATCAATATTCCTCTAACCTTTTTCCCGCGCGGCTGAAAATAATCGTGCTGTGATTGGCTGCTAGGTTTACACAGTGCTAGAAGTAGTAGTAGTTGAGGATTATGATAATGGTTTTTTGAGCCATCATTCTCTAACGTAAGACATACAGCAGCAGTAAGTCAACTAACTGTGCGTGCACTAACCTACGCTATGATTCCTTATTTTTGTCTGGAGGTAATTTTTTTATTTCTCTGTCTTGTCTTGTCTCTCGAAACCTATGTAGCTGTTATCGTTACCATCATTTTTCATACATTGATGATTTTTTTTGTTTAGTCTCCTCCGAAAAAAAAACATGTTATTAGAAGATAAGAAATATTGATAGAAGATATGCAAATTTGGAAGAGAGAGATGGAAAAAACCGTATTAATCAGCTGCAAACGAAAATATGATGATGATATGTTTCCTTGTAGAAAAAAAAATCACAACAAATCAAATCCTTTTTACAAATTTATTTTTTTCTGAAGAGTTGAAAGTAATTTAGACATTTTTTTTTCGCGGGCGAACATCACAAAATGGAGGAGCAGCTGCAGCAGCGGAAAAATGTAATTTAAAGTTCAATTTTTTAAATGAAAATTTATCACCACCGGCAATTGACTTTTCTTTCATTTTCTGAATGCTTCACTTTTGACTTGTAGG
>JAQFZG010005370.1:0-10426 GCA_034695465.1 Entomobrya nicoleti
GAAAATACCAGGTGGTAGGAAAGCAGCATAGTATGCCATGTACAGGAAGCCCATGTAGCGCCGACTCTACAGAAAAAAGAAACAATTTACTTTGTATCATTCATCAAGAAAAAAAGTCGAAATGTAAATTTTTCTAATTATTTTCTTAGCTCTGCTGGACAGCAGATTTATCAGTGGAATTGTAGAAAAAAATGCCTGGGAAAATGTCCATTTGTGTTTTTATTGTAGTGTAATGCAAAATGATTGCATAAACCTCTTATACTAATGTATATGGTAATTTAAATGTTTATAATACAGCGAAATAAAAATGGTAATTGGACCATTTTAAAAGTAAGCAATTGGTCAGGTCAGACATTGTGGCAGACACATAATTACTAATTTCCCCAACGTAAAGTCAGAGGTAATCCCAGATCATCTATTAAATTCTCAATACAAAACATACATCCATATAGTTCGCATGCAATGTGGAAAGTTTCTATTAAACAACTTACGGCACTATCTGGCGCAACCGGTTCAGTATATAACGCGTGTGCGACAGATCCAAGTAAATACAAAAAGTATATTCCAAGACTCTGCAGAAAACATTTAAAAAGAGGGCAATTGTTAGATGCATTTAATTAAATTGGGCAATTGGTTCTCTACAAATTGAAAGTTTTCTTTTAAATTGCACATAATATTCTGCTGAGAAGAAATTATTTCCAATTTTACCTGCAAAAAAATATATATCTACTTTATTTGTGCGAACCTTACCATATGAATAATCGCTCCAAAATGGCTTAGAGTTCTTAGAGGGATGCAACAGCACATTTTCACGCGTAGGTATCACCTTGCTCCTTATAAATCGTCGTGGTACAAAAAACGTTACGTATATGTATACATTTATGGTAAGAAGATAACTTTTTTTCAAAACAAATTACAATTTATATAGCACAGAGTATTTAGTTTGTATGTATTTCATTAGGTTACAAACAATTACTTGGAATTAAACCTTATTACTTCTCTATATACATACTATATACATACCTACGTACAATAAATGGGCTGGTTTCACTTAAGCAAAGTTTAAAGGACAAATACCGTTTCTCGTGGTACTTAAAGAAGAACAGAGTACAAAAGTTTTTTTTTCGTGCAAAGTATATAGATACTTATATAGTTTAAATAACAAGTACAACTATTTTATATATAGTATTTATATATTATTTAAGTTTTTTAATACTAAAAATTTCAGTGTCTAAATATCATCATTACTTTACTCACAATATGCATATTACCCTTGTTTCGTTTCCCGATTATTGAACTTGTGGGAAGTAATAATTAGCAATGTACGTACATAGTCTAAAAACAACAGCTACAGAAAAAGGTAGAACCTCAAATACATAACACTGAGCAATTCGTTATTTATTTAGTTTTGAATATTTATGCTGCCTAAAATATCAACCTGTTTTTTTCTCTCTTCTTCAACTTTCTCCTGCAGCGTCACTATTCATGTGAACGACACTACTCTGCTCAATTAATTGACAAAAAACAAGTCGATTAATACCCATGTAATGAAATACTTTCATCAGTCATAATAACCAAGTTTGAAGCAAGCATGACATTAAAATATTACAACGCATTTGCAATAAGTAATCCGTTAAGCTGACTGTTTCATTACTTTTTTCTGTCATTTGACAATTTTTTATAGAGTATTTTTCGATTGATCCTGCAGCACGTATATTTTTACTTTCTAGGTCAATATGAATAAGGTTGTAGCAATTTTTCTGACTGAGATAATATAAGGGAATTTTTGAGCTAAATAATAATAGCAGGGATTCTAATAGAAAAGATTGGGTTGAGTATTTTGAATGTTGCCTAAAGTCTTGAATATTAGAGAGGAGCAAAGTATTCCTAAGAAATTTATTGTTAGGATCAGTAGCGTTAATTACAATTCTACTTTTTAGCTTTTTATCACTACATTTTACTCGCCGTAATCGATCTCGAATGGTGGTGGTTAGCTGTTTGAATGGAACAATTTTCTTTAGGGTGGGAAATTTCCTTCTTTGTTTTGCTGCTCCTTTTGTCCGAAAAAACGGTCTGCTCAAGCTTGTTGTGGATGAGATAGCTGATGTGGGCATTAGCATTACAACAATTCCTCCCATTTCTCACATATTTTATCCCGTTAAGACATGCAAATGGACAGAAAAGTTTTTACCGTACGTTGATGTTGTGTTTTTGAGGTTGACTTAATTGTTCCGTATATGCATATCTTTATTTCAGCATCTTAGGACTTTTTTAATATCGATAATAAGAATATTTACTTCACTTCGACGCATCAATTAGCCCTCCTTTGCAAAGTTATATTGATCACCATACTACACAGCACTGTAGCCAGCTTTCACCTTTAAACTGTACCCCAAATTCGCTATGAACGTTCGTTCACAAGTGTACAATCATTCCTTCTATTTTAGAAATAGAAACTTTTTTTATACCCTGTCATCCCACACAACTCACACAGTTAGGTCCAAATCGATGAGTCACGTTACATTGGGCATCAGTTATATTAAATGTATCTTTTCAATCTTTAAATGAAAGCAAAATGTTTCAGTTATCAGCAAAGACTTTTCACAATTTTTTCCACAACGTATGTAACTTCAAATTTATATCGTGCTAAGAATAACAAAGCAAATATTGATATATTGCTTATCTGTGTTTGATATTCATGGAACTTTCACACGGAAAACTCAATAAATCATTAATTGCCTGAGTGAGGCCTGAAGAAACGGTTCCTTTTTTAAATTTCTGCTACAAAACTTTCACAAGAATGTACATAGTTTTGTACAATGGCACACGATAAATGTATTATTGTATATATGCGGAGCAAAGATGAGTGAATCCTTTTCCTTTAGCTTTCTCCTGCAATGATTAAAAATGATTTTGGTCATCAATGGGTTGGGTTTAAAAGGAGAAAGGTACACAAAAGTAAGCTTAAATATAAACATTCTTCATCATTTCTTTTGATATCCAACAAAGACTTGTCAATAACCATTTTATGATCGCGCTGTCTACTTACAAAGTCTGCACTGTAATCTTAAGTAAAAATGATTTGATGGAAAGGAAGAAGCTAAACATCATCATCTCTCTGCATGATGATGCTGACCGCTGACATGCATCATTCATTGACAATATGCTCATATCTCATAAAAATGCTTCATTAGAGAAAGCATTATCCTTTTTTATAATAATTGTGTACTTTGTACATATTGCTCATAATATTTACAGTCCATCTATTGCCCGCTTGCACAGCAGTCCGCAGCTGGCGAAATGCAACAACCACTTTTTTACGGCATGACAAACTACTTACATCCTTACATGTAGTGCCAATGTAGTAGTAAAGTTGTAATGTAAGTAATAATATCACTCTTTCACACCAGCCATAAAAAAAAGCTAGAGCGCTTGCAGAGATTGCATGTGTACTGTTAAGGCCTTACATAGTGAAAAGACACACACACGTACACAACACTCCACACAGTTTTTGTTTTATTAATAGCCTTCGGACGGAATTCCATCCGATCCGATAACAGTAATCATTCCCATAAATCTAGAAAAATACCTAGAGGCATGCTACAAGAGGATCAAGAAGAGAAAAATTGTGTTCGCGAAAAAAAACTATCATGCACGTAGCTCAGTAAATTTCCTATATCTGGCAATATAAAGAAGACATTTTAAAATGTATATGCAGTCCACACACTCCACATCATAAAGTACACCTGCTTACATACCAAAACCAACCATCTTTCTTTCAACTTTTCAAAAAAATACCAAAAGGAAAACCACATTGGTTATCTATCGGTATAAGATACCCATAGACTTATATAATGAACTAATGCAGTAAAATATACATGTTGGATGCACGTACTTTTCTTTTAAAGAGAAAACATGATTGTAACGGCAAAAAAAACAGGATGGACTTTCACAAATGATAATATTCATTGTTTTATATCCCTTTCTCAAGTGCGCAGTCATGCAAGAAATTTCTTACAAAAAAACAACTCTCACTCAACTTCCATTTCTGTTTTTAAGGCTACACCATAAAATGATATATTTGCTCAAATTAGTTTTAAGCGGCTTTCCTTCCCATATTTTTCATTTTGGATAAATGACAACCATATATTTTCCAACATTGGAAAGGATTTTACAAAGTATTGTTTGCTGAAAGAAAAATATTAGTTACAGATGCTTTGCCATTTTTTAAAAGATTAATTATGAAAGTAATACCCATGTAATGTTTACTGACTTTGATGGAAACACAGGTGTAAAATGTCAAATGTCTAGTTGTACTCAATATCTACAATGAAAAGTACCTAATTATGAACAACACGCAACACGCCTCAACCATGAAACCTAATTACGTCAAGTCAAACGGAATATATAGCAAATCTAAGCTTGTTGTTTATATTAAATTATTAACGAACAAAACCACTTTGTTGAGCATTCCCTCCTGCTTTCTCCCTAACACGAAACAGCTAGTTAATTCTCGCAGAACTCGTAAAAGATTCGTAATATTATGTACTCAAAGTGAATAATTTACAAATATGTATTTCAAGTACAGCCTGTTACATGTAAACGTCTTATCATCACGAATCACTGTGTACAACTTATCAATACAATACTTACTTACTGTCGTTGTTGCAACCTTGTAGTAGTAGCACCTAAACTCCTGGTTTTCTTGAATAGACTCCACTGGCGGTTCTGGTAGTTTACAAGTTTGATGAAGGCTTTTAGTCGTGCACTGTTCACAAAAAGTTGGTATTACGTAACACTCAAGTCCTATTCTTTCTCTTACTACTGCCATCATTGTCATCACCAAACGACTCCAGCAGCACAAGTTTTTGCACTTTTCTTTCTTTTTATGTGGTTATATAATAGCAGCAGTAATAGTTGTAATAATAATAATATCACATCGTGGCATAATCGCAGCTCTTGCTATTTTTACTCTCTCTGTGTTATAATGTGATAGCTTCATACATTTGCAGTATACATTTGCACCATTTCCACCTTTTTTCTTTGAGAGGTGAGCACTACGAGAGAGAGAGAAAAAAAATACTCCACTATTACTTTTAATAGTAGGAGGAATAATAATAGTGAAAGAAACCCAACAGGAAATACGCCATCAATTCAATGTATTATACTTGTAACTTGTTAATATGAAGATGTCTTAAAAAGACTTTCTTTTACCATCACCACCACCATGATCACCTCCATCATCACTGCCAGTTCCACACACACTGCATATTATATGACTGTACATGAATAACACCACCATTGCCACCTTACCTCACTCGACTTACCACTCTAGAGTGAAAGAAAAAAAAATTCAACCAACCACCAAAAATGATAGTTTTTTTTCTTTTTTTTATCGTTTTCTCTTTTTTGTGCATATGATGTATCAGTTGCAAAAGAGAATCGCGTAGCTCTCTTTCTCTCTCTTACTCTACTTCTTTTTCCTCCTTCCTTTTTTTGTTGGCCGAGAGAGAAAAAAGTACTTTGCTAGGCTAGGTAGGTCTAGAGGCAACTAACTAGTCAAGAAAATAAGGAAACTTACGAAATGATATAAGTAGTAGTGTGTCGGATTGAGGAAAGGACATGGATATAGAGATAATATGCTGCACGTATCTTTGTATATTTCTCACAACGGTTCCCTAGCTTTCACGTTTATACTCACAGACAAAAATACCTTTTTTTAGTGGTCTAGGTTGGCTCATTTGGCATGCCAGAAGTAATAGTAGTACCTGTCTGCTGGATCATATAACAGTGTGTATTGTATATAGTGGGAAACTGGAAGGAAAAAAGGAAGAAGAGGGTATGTGGCAGTGGCACCAGAACCAGTGCACTAGTACGATAGGATGATGATACACTTACTCTTTCACTTCTTGTACATTTCTTGGTGTCCGCCTGAGTAAGTATAGGAGAAAGAGAGAGTCGTCATCCTCCACAACTTCAACATGATCATCATCAACAACAGAGAGAGAGAGAGAAAGCAAAGCATGCTTTGCTAGGAACGGCACGATTCTTGAATATTTTTTTTGTCTGTTCTGCGTGTGCAATAGTCTGTATTCTGTATTCCCTTTTCGTACAGCTTTTTACATATATATTTATGTAAGTATGTGATATACATTCATTTATACAACCATATATTGCAACCTTTATACTCCACCTCACACTTTCACTTTCCTTTTTTCTCATCTTGAGTAATACCCTTTATACTTTCTCTTCAACAGAGATATTTCATGCAATAATATCCCATGCATGGAAAATGCTTGCTGATGCATCATTATGATCATCATCCTTTCTGGTATCTACATTCATAGAGAAACGTCTATCTACAATATATCCCAAGATATAAATATGTATACACATAAAAAAGCGTGCATATGTTTGTGTTTATGCAGGTATATATTATGTTATCTATATTGTACTCTATCACAACGACAATAGTGTGAATATTATGTACTTATTTTTACCACCCTTCTTATTTTTAGCTCGCTTTCACTTCACTCCACTCGATCGTCTCTCATCTTTCTCATACACACACATCCGTCCAGTGCCGATGATGCCAAGAAAAGCGACCCTCCAAATTCAGTTTTAGAAGAGGTGCACACGTACGTAAGTACGTACGTACGCTTTTATGCTATATGCCATATATATACTATACTTCCACTCGTAAAAAACTTTTTCCTTTTATTTATTCTCTCAAATGTTTTTATAAGGAGTCTAGTGGAGTACTAGTGGATTTGACGTAGTTATTCTGGAATCTAGAAACACAACGCAGTCAAGCTACGTACATCAATGTTGTTTCTTTGCACATCGCAAACGACGAGACGAGAGAGCATCTAACAATATAGCGTCAGGGTTTCCATCCACGTTCATCTTTTTTTTCTTGGCTCCTTCCTTCCTACCGTATTTACTCCATAATTCTATCTCAGCCAGTGTGAGAAAAAAGGAGAAACGGGATGGGATGAGAAGTGAAATTGAGGATACACATGTTTCGAACGTGTAGTAGGACTACTAGTGAGAGAGAAAAGAATACCAAGGTATTCTTTAAGCTCCTCCAACAATTGTATGTGTAACTCTGAGAGAAGGAGGGAGAAAAGAGAGCTTTCCCATACCATCTACTATCAACTCACACTCGTTCACTTGCACCACACCATCATCATCATCACTGCTGCTAAAGCTAGCACCAAACCAAACCAGCAGCAACATCAACATCACTACCAACTATACCAACCAAACCAGCACAGCTGCAGTCTAGAGTCTAGAACTCTCACTCTCCCGTGTCGTGACTTGACTCTCTCTTCCTTTCTCTTTTCGACATGGTCGTATCGTAGCTGTCGTGTTGCTCTTGAATGTGTGTATGTGTGTGTCTGGCATTCATGTAAAAAGGAAAAGTGATTTTCGAATCTTCTTTTTTACAACTATGTGCTAGTAATACAGCTGCTCCATCCATACTAGCAAATCTCTTTATATTATTATATTGCACATCTCCGGTCGTTTTCCTATCAGCCGACTACTTTTATAATGCTTTGCCAGTGAAACGGTTGTACTTCCTCAATGTATCATATATTTAAACACATTTTTTAAGCAATCTCAAACCACCTACAACTTGTATTCTAGATTACTTCATAAGTTCAACTACTACCAAAACCAACTACTCAACTCGTATATGTATGTTATGTTAGCTAGGTACATAACAAGCATTATGTTTTGTAATTTTCAGACGAGATTATTTTTTCCTCTTCCTTCTTTTTGTTTGGGAAAACTATTCCCTAAACATATCCTAATGGCTTGTGTACATGCGATAAGTTATGTAGGTAGGTATGCACATATACATACTACAGCAAGCCATTCAAATCCATGTCTGATGATTCGGGTCGGGATTTTGGAACGCTAGCTAAAAAAAATATATATGCATTGCATTACTTCATTGCATAGCGTTCATTCGTTTTATGCGTTCAATCTGTTTCTAGTAATGATATTGTTTGTTTAAGGGTTTATAGAGCTGGAATTGAATAAGGGATCAGAGAGAGAGTGGTAATTTTTAACGCACCGATTACTGTCAAGTTATTGGCAACGTGTTTAGTTAATATATATTCCATAAGATTTCTTAAGTGAAATGGTCTTTACGTAGCTGATAAATCTTGGCTGATTTTGAAAGTATAAAAGGTAAAACATTACGTCACGTATGTTCGTACGATTGGCTATCATCATATTTAGAGCCACATAATTTTATTATGTAGAAATTAATTATTTGTCTATTTTTAAATCGAAAGGTCAAAGGTATAAACGATATTGATATCTTGTCAAAGAAGTAGTACGATACATAGAAAAAGGATGCTGCGCTATCTCTTTATGTAGATTATTGATGTGATGTGACACGGGATTTGGAATTGAACAAGTGTTGTGTGTGTTGTAAGGAAATGTACTTGAAAGCAAGTACAAATTTGTACAACAAAATTCATGCATTCTCTGAGCCTCTTGGCATATCTGTCTGTACACTTACTTGTGTTAGACAATGTTCGTGAAGATATCAAGCAAGCCTTACATGAAACCATCAATGCAAACAAGCCATATTCCATACAAAAGTACTTCCTTCCAATCTAAAAGCATGAATTGTCTGCTCACAACTGGTTTTTATAAGCGGTTATTTATTTGCGTTTATCTGGAGTTTGAAGTATGAATTTGTTGTCGGTTCGCTACATTACATTGGCCAATTTCCTGATGTGAAAACTTAGAAAAGGTCAAAATGTGAGTTGAAGGATGAGGATGATTCATTTACATCACCACTGCTTTATTACCGTCTGTTCAAAAATATATGTATTATTATGCTAAAAATATATGCTTATTTACTTAAATCGAAAAAGGATCAATTCAACTTATTCTGGTTATTTCACAACAAAATCGTGTGCAAAATCTTCGGATTTTATTTTTCTGTCTGTTCGTTCACACTGCAGATTGGCTAGTAAAAAAAACTCTGAATCGGTAAATGATGTATGTTTTGTTGAAAGCTATCACTCATAACTCTTTAAGCAAAAACAATTCATGCAAACAAGTCAGATCTTAACCTTTAACCCTATGACATTTTCAGCCTAGACAATTTAGTAATTAATTTAGACTTTGATTTGGTTAGTACCAGGCGCTTGCAAGATGGATAGTTTATTTATTTGAATGCGCATAGTGATGATGATGAGTAAGACATAAAAATGACGCTATAATATCATATCTGACAACCCTTCATTATAACGTTACGACAGTTTATTAATGTCTTGTTGTATATTTCTACCAACACTCATTGAAATTGACTTTCACTTACAACTTTTTGGCATAGCCACCCAGTAGAAGGCCATCAGCTTTCTTTAACGATTTGTCATACAATATGAAATGGTACGTACAAGAACGTTCTTCCATTTTTTGCTCATACCCATTCAATACAATATTATTCACACATTGAGTAACTTCTCTCACATGTATGTTTTGATACGTCATGGTCAGCCACTACGTCACTCAACCCGTGAATTTTTCCATCAATGTTTTTGTAAGCAATATAAAACTTTTCTCCATGGTTCAGTGATTATGCTGCCCTTTATACGCAAAGTTGGGTTATAGCTTTTGGCAAGTGAATGACTTGAGACGCAGTTTAGCTGAAAAATTTGAAGTCTATATGGTATGTACGTATTATATTGTTCCTTCTTTCATCTGCTCGTTAAGTAAAGAGCTCAGATGTAAAATTTCAAATGGATTATTGACTATTTCTGCTATTTGGAAATGGAAAGTGCATTGGGTTTACTACTGACGCTAAAAGATATACCAGATTCAGAACAGCGTTATAAGGTAAAACATGTAACACTATATTTTCTTCGTCTAAGTGAAATCACCATTATTATAAGCCATGATATTCCGCCCAACCGCATTTGTGAAAACGAAAAATTTATGTAGCCATCACTTACGCCTTCTCCCTTCAGTCAACAAAATTTTAGTTTTTTTTTTGCAAAAAGTTATTATGATAATCAACTTCACAATGACCATGCTTTCACTTACATGTCGTAACCATTTTATTTTTTAGTATTTAGTTTACTGCATATACATATACGTCTCATTCGCATTATCACTTCCTTTCGTTTTCAAGTATGTAATGTAATTTCATCAGAGAAATGAGTTGCAAAAGGCTGGGGTGTGAAAGAGAGGTGGAACTGGTATCATAATCTCGCTAAAACTTCGCATGCCATTTTACATCTCGCCCAGCCATATCTTTCTCTTGTATTACTGAATTTGTCAGGATATTGGATCGATCTTTAAAAGGGAAAACAGGCTAGATTTTTTTTACACGAAGTGTTCAAAATAGAGATGTAACGCAACGGTGATAAGCTGATAAGGACTACATAAAATGAAATGC
>JAQFZG010005371.1:0-10425 GCA_034695465.1 Entomobrya nicoleti
GTATATAATGGTATACGCAGAACATACATTTCGCGCTGATATTCTTCATTTAATATTAGGCCCGGTCGTCTATACCAGAAATTAGACCACTCGCGAGTGTAGTTGTAAGTTTGAGGATCATCTCTGCCGTCTTTCTGGATCTGCTGGAAACGTTTATTCCAAAATATCGCCCATTCATCACGACATGATTCATGATTCTCGGGTAATTTCTTCAGAATATGACATTTTTCCTTGGAGGACGTCGTGAAACTACAAATCAAAAAAGGAGTCGTCACCAACAAATCGAACAACATGCTTTTATCACTTTGGGTTCGAATGGGTTCGACTATGATCACGTGTACAATTGGATGTTGCAATACCAGGTGGTCAACGCTTCTCTCAACAAGAACAATGCTAAACTGCTGACTCTGATGAAAGATAGTCAAAATTGGATATCCGAAGTTCTACTTTTCGGAGGTTTAGTTTCACTTATTGAAATAAGTTCATTACGTAATACGTTCATTAAATTATGAAAAAATTGTCATTAAGAACTTTAGTATTGAATCTCGAACAATGCCATTCTATGCTAATGATACCCATACATATCTTATCGCTGATTTTCTAATTTTTATGATGGAAAAATAAAATAAATTCCAGTATACCCCAAAGCTCCAAAATGATGAAGGCACACTAGCATATATAATACACATAACAATCATTATTGCAAAATGGTTATGGAAAAGTTAACGACACTTTTGAAATGAGATAAAACTACTACTACGGAACTGGTAAGTGTACGGAATATGAGCGATAAAGTTAATTGTAGAAAATTTTGTGCATTATATTTTCTAATTAATGTTAGCTTTTTAAATTGTATTGAATGACTTGCTACTGCGCCGTCGTGCCTACTTTTAGAAATATATTTTCATAATGACGTTTTAATGGCGTGAAATGAAATTTGAGATTTTCTAAAATCATCATACTGACATAATGGTCATTAGTGTTTAATTACAGTTTTTAGACAAAAAAATGGAAGATCATGTTTTTTAAGCGCATATGTTCAGGAAACTTTATCCACCACTGCCCTAAGCATTGTACTCAGCCCAACTATGAACTAAGTGGTATTTTCTTAGCAAAACTCGATGTAATAGAAAAATTTCAGCAGGTTAATTTGCATTGCACAACTTTTCCTCATTGAACATCATCATTTATCCTCATTTTACTGCTTTTTGTTAAAGCAGTGTCTTTTTAAAAAACAAATGGTGGCGTTTGGTAGGAAATCGAAAAGAGGGGTTTGATAGAGAGAACCCAAGATCATGACTGTTCATTGCTATAAAGCGATAACGCTATAAAAATAATTCGCCTGTGTAGCAAGACAGGCGTTAGTCTGTCGAGAGAACTTTCCCGTGTTTCTTTTAAACGAAAGAAATATCTTACTGGTGCTTGTTTGGGGGGAGGAGGTACGCGTTGGAAGTTGGTTGGTCCTTGCCTTTTGTTTCCGCCAGTGGTTGAAAGTAGTTGGCGTTTTTGTGGTGCGTACAGTTGTTTTGAAAAGAATTGATTTGGTTATACCAGTCTCGTGATGCCCCAATCTCGGGATTTGTATACGCAAAGTAGTGTCACTTTAAGAAGTGGTGGCATTAGATCCACTTGCAGTACCATTTATATTTGCTTTGGATAGCCAATTTGAAAATATCGACCGAAACTCTGGTAATTCAGCAATGTGTATGTAGTTAAGGAGGAGAAGAGACTAGTTGGTGGGCGCCGTTCTATCCATCCAAGATATGGTACTGCGGAGGTTTTGGTCGTCGTTAAAACTGTGGACTTATGTTTCACTTTCCTTTGGTTTTGTTTCCTTTTAAAATGTTGGTGGAGACCCCAAGATGCTGAGGCAAGTTAGCATTGGAAGGAGGAGCGGACAACTTAAATATGATTAATCATCGAGTAATCTAAGATTCGCAAGTACGGTTGCCATGCATTGCCTTGAATAAGTAGTTCATTAGATGGGTTTCTTTAAACTCTGACTCTACACGACTTTTATTCAGAATTTCACAAGCAGGCTCATTTTACATTTAGAGAGTAAGAGTTGAAGGAAATTTGCAATTTTCAAGTTTCGAGTTTAACTGTTTTGATGGTTGCTTCTTCAAATTTTTTCATTTGTTAAATATGATAAATCATCGAGGAATCTAAGATTCGCAAGTACGATTGCCATGCATTGCCTAGAATAAGTAGTTCATTAGATTGGTTCCCTTAAATTCTGACTCTACATGACTTGTATTCAGACTTTCAGAAGCAGGACCATTTTATACATACTTATATACTTTCTCCTTAAAATCTCCTTCAAGTTAAGTATTGCTATGTATTGCTTATTTGAACTCACAGCTATGAGCAACCAAATTGGTCCATCTCCCACTGTAACAGTCCACCTCTTAAGAACATCCTCTCAGGTAAAACCATCGAATTGAAGGGTCAGTCGCTTTATTATACACAAAACCAGTGCGGAACATTATGGTTTTCAATATGTCCACGAGACTATGATTGATACCCAGACCCAAAATGCTTACCGCAATTACGACGACGACCGGAAATAGAAATTTCATGTTCGGTCTTAAGTCAAATTTACTTGCGAATGAAAATTTAAATCAACACACAAGTTAGTACAAAAGTTTACGGCTAAACGATTAAATGGATAATGATAAAAATTAATGTAAGATGTTCGCCTTTTTATTCAATTATTCAATTCGTAATTGAAATTGGATACATATTAATTCTTATAATTTTACAAATGTACCTTTATGTTTTTGTAAGATGATGAATCAAATGTAAAATGATAGTCGAAAAGGTAAGTTAAAATTGAATGGAGTTATGAAAGTTAATATTATTTTGAGTGTGAGATACTCTGTTTATAATTTTTACTTTATTTTCTTATTCATGTTTCTGGGTGAATAGGTTAGCACTGATATCAGTGATTTTCAGCCCCCTTGGGAAAACTAAAGCACCATTACCAAGCTGGATGACTCGCCGTTGAACGAAGGATAACCCCACCTGAAGAAGGACAAAGAAGACACCCACAGAGAAGGAAGGACACCAGCTGAAGCGGCCCTCGCCACTGGATGAGACTCCACAGTACTGAGGACTAGCCATTAACACCAAAATTATGACTAATGTTGAATTCACAATTTATTATCGCTCATATAGAAGTTAATATGCGATCGATTGATCATTTGCCTGCAGTTACATTATGAGACCCTACAAAGAGATTGTTTGCCAAGTAAAAACTCTTTCCTTATTTTGGTTTCATCGATGTTCTCGACTTGAATATAGATATAGAGTGAAGCATGTCCGTCGCGTCAACCACAATTGATGATGAGGCAGCAGCAGCAGGCAATGTGGAACATTATGAAGTAATTTGTTTGGTTGCAACAATGTACTGCATGATCGATTATTTCTGATTGTAGTTTACATTTGTGTATGCATTGTTTTTCATGGCACCACAAACATCACCCTGTGGTAAATCTGAGAATGTTTATTCAAATCATTTTTTCCTTCCAATCCCGGCTCGTGTTTTAAGATTAGAAGGCTTTCTGATCTTTGAGACATGTGTTCAATGTCACAAATGTAGTAGAATAAATAATGCATTAAATCGTACAGATTTGTTGGGTAAATTGAGTTAATCAAATGGCAGGTTAAAATGGATGACATAAAATCATCCATTTTCATTTATCCTGCAAAGTTTATACTGCATTGAGACGCTGCTTTCAAGTAAACGCTCCATACATACATGTTGTATGTGCGTATTATTATGGCTCTTTGTTGAACTGAGTGGCGGATAATACCACCGGCTGCTATTGTTTTGTTGTTGTGTGCTGTTCCACATACTGCGCCGCAAAATAATTTTGTGGTTTTAAGTTGTTTTAAAATATCAAATTACAAAACTAGTGTTTTATATTGAAGTGTTTAATATATTTCGAAAGTACACATCGCAATACATAATTATTGAACATTGACATGTCGAATATTACTACTGCAGCCGCTAAGAAGCATTACGCGGCTGCTGCCGATAATGATGGAGACAACAGAGACGATTGGATTGGAATCACATCAAGGGAAAATTATAAATATCACGTATTTAAGTGATTAAAAGCCTACGTTAAATAATACAAATAAAAGTATTGTTCAGTTGAACTAAATAATAAATGTTGTTTTACAGATAAAGACTCACCAGGTTTAAAACTTGCGCTGAAGTTGCGGGAGACAGGAAAAAAGAACGTGCACTTACAAAGTTGGGACCTGATTGCATTAGTTTTCATCTGGAAAATATGAATTGCTTCTCCTTTTGTCGCAATCCAAATTGGGACAAAGCACAATTTAATAAGACTCAATTCACAGACTTGTTTGCCATACGGAGATACAAGGAACGTAGAAAAGGCCTTGCTGCAACACGGAAAATTAAGGAAGGAGAAATAATTGGGGAATACTGCGGAAATGTTATCTTAGATGATGAGTCCTTTCATGTTGCATCTCCTGAGTACCAGGAGTACTTTTCCTTGGTTTTGGCTTGGATGAGTTCACCAAACGACTCGTGGCGAAAATTTACATTTTAAAGTGCTCTGAAAATGTTTCCATGATTTGCTGTTGCGATTAATTTTGCAGTGTTGGTATATAAATGCTTAGCAATACCTGCTTCTAAGTGTTCAGCTACACGTGGATCAGTGTTTTCCAGTACGAAAGTATATGCTTCAAAAAATGAGCAGGAAACAGCAGTTTGGTTACGGACGATAATACCATGCAGCTCCTGTCTATTACTTCACCATTCGAAGAAAGAAACTCAGCATTACATTCTATACACTACCATTTCCGTACCATTTCTTCTATTCTGATCCATCCACGCTGGTTAAGTAAAAGGAGATGTTTATTTATTAGTACTGCTCGTTTCTACAAATCACTTTAAATTATGAAACATCTTTATTGTACGCTATTATGTTACCTTATTTCAATAACAAATTGGACTTACTGCTCATGAGCCAGCTGAGTTCGGAAATAGTTCCAGTTTTCGTGGGTCGTGTCACATGAATTGCATATTCGTGAGCCATTGATCGCATGCCCATGCACTTGAATGTGGACAATAAGTTTTGAAGGATTAATAAGCATCTTTGTATAATATAGGCACTCAGATGGCAATCTCTTTAGGTTGAAATCAAGATGATACTGTAATGCATTTTTGTTTGCAAACTGCATAGCACTGCTTTTCCAGCATAGCAAAAGGGCTCATTAGTTAAGTTTATGGAACTTGACATTATGTGGTAAGAGTTTGAAAGAGATCGCACACACATACTAAGGTAAACTTATGTAATAACTTATATATCATTACTTAAATAGACATTTTAGTTAATACTTATTTCAGATTTATGTACGTATACATCTTCGTGCTTTGTTTATGTCCATATTAGATCACATATGTAGCTCACTTCTTTTTTGTCTCATGATAACTTTTCAAAGCTTGCAACAATCCAAAGAAATGTTTTAATTCCTTACAGAGACTGAGATTCTGCATTCTAAGTACCCAGCAGAGTATCCTGATGAGGATTCCCTTAGGAAAGTGAGCGAAAAATTGATACAGCAACAAGATATTTTCGGTCACAACGGAGGTAGTTGAAGTATTGATGGACCTTGCATAAATTGTGCATAGTTTAGCGGCATTAAGATCTATGGTTAGTATGTATTCATTTATATCGCGTCGTTGTCGATCAATAGCCACAAATTAGGGACATAAAAATTGGCAATGCAGCTCAAACACCAGCAGCAACATCCAACAAGCATCCCAACAAAAACAACGACGGCGACCAACTGGGCCACAACAACCCCAATTCGGGCATTTTTGCACTCCCAATTCCTGTATTATTCATCCTGTAGTTTATAAATTAAAATGGCTATGTACCAATGAAAATCATGATGCAGCTAAAAATAAATAGTATTTAAATGTGTTGTGTACTTACCAAATTCCGGTTTCCTTCTCCTTTTTCACGTTCCCAAAAATGCCAGCGGTAACGTCAAGCTTTTCAAGATAATAATAATTTGACACGTAGCCCGGCAGAGTTTTTGGTTAGTTTTTTTATGTATCACCGCAGTTGTACTATACCAGGAAAGGTATTATACATATTGTAAACAAACAAGAAATTGGGGAGAAGAAGGTAAGAGGGACAAGAGAAAAATACAGATATAAACATTGGTAGATTACAGATTTTGTTGGTAATATATGTAAATAGATAGGCATATACGCATATATACATATAATAGCATATGACATGACATAAACTGATATTAGGTTAATTCTAATGTGCCACATTTACACATAACTAGGGGCGCCTGTGATACACGAATTTTGGAGTTTGATATAGCAAGCAATATTTTTTACATAATATGTACAATTTGTTTTCTGTTTTGATTTTGTAATTTTTAAATTAAGTTTGTTTTAATTTTCTAATATTACTTGCTACATCATTGCCCCCTGCTGGTCTGTCCTTTGTAGAACTGTTGAATCCCCTACTTTTCCCAAGATTTCCATTAAAATCTTGATGGTCCCCTGAAAATGCTCTTGTAAAAGACTCATCCCCCAAATAAGAAAAAAAGTATTAGTTTAAGATTAAGATTAAACACAATCAAAAAATTAAAGAATTACAAATTGAGGTTAATTTAAACATCACTTACTAGATTTTCTTGGGTTCAACTGCAAATAGGAAATTGATTGGTATGAAGATATGGCTTTTACAGGCTTGCACTGCGACTACGAGACTACGACTTAGTACTATTTTAAGGCGACCTTCTTCCACTTTTTTCCATTTAGAAATGATGCTTAAAATACCTCGAAGATGCTGTCTCAAAAAATGCCAAGCACTTATTTGAGCATTTTAACGTTTAATGCATGAATTCAATAGAAATGCATTGTAAACATACGATCCTCCCTTCCTAAAACAATAGTTTTCTGATTTTTGTGTGGATTGTACAAAAAAGAATTAGGAAATGAATGGGTACTTACATTGCTTCCTTTGCAATGTAGTAATGTATATTTACACACAGTGCACTTGAGTTTTAGATGGGCCGTGTGCATAGAATTTTCCACGGGACCATTAATGCTTGTGTACACGTTGCAATGAATGGATTTGTTCATATTGGGCTTACTTGATATTCAATGTGAGGGAAGTGGTAATTACACTACTCTCTTTGCATTGTAGTAATATGCATTTACCCAAAAAGCCCTTGAGTTTGAGATGGGCCATGTGCACAAAATTTTCCACACTACCGTTGTGACTTGTGCACGTAGTAATGAATACATTTGTATTGTGCCCATTTGGTGTTATTCAAGACGAAGGAAAGGGGTACTTACATTGTTCACTTTGCATTGTTTGTCGAATATAATTACTCACAACGCAATTGAGCTCGGGATGGGACATGAACATACAATTGTCCACTATTGTAACATTTGAACCATTGTAATTGCTTCAATTGGCACGATGCAATTAATAGATTTGTTATATGCTCATCCATATCCATCATCACCATATTTTTTGCACCTGTCCATGTAAACAAATGCAAATAAAACCCGCTTCCGGTTTTGCCTTAACCTCGAACCATTATACTATTACTATTGGTAGTTATGCATATATTTAACTAAAATATGGTATAAGCTCTTATATCCTACGTGTCCAATCCTTCTATTTCTTCGTTTAGCGTATGCTTGGAATCTTTCAAAATATAGCTCTTTTAGTTTTCAGCTTGATTTAAAAAAATCCCTGGCAGACAACTTTTTCTGACTAAAATATTTGGCTTCGAATGTTTAAGCTAGTAATGTTTTTGGAGCAAGTTTATCTTCTTAAAACTAAAATTCGCTCTGGAAAATTAGTGTTTTGAAGCTTGGATTATTTTATGGCACTAGTTAAAACTGCCTTCATATGGTGTATACACTTGTATAAGTAGTGAAGCACAAGGTTGATGTAGAGCATTATCTGCTATCTGCTAGAGTAAAAGTAACATGTAGCAAAAAGCATGTATTTAACTTTGTGTAATTTTTTTAGGAATGTACGTTTATTGGGACTCGATTTCTGAGTTTTTGATTTATTTTATACAAACTTGACAAAATTTATTAAAATATAGTAGACTTTTTGTGGTTTTTAAACTACATGTGCTAGTTACAGAAAACAAAAAAGACATTGTAATCAATAAGACAATCGAGATATTATCATGTCACACAATAGTTCATTAGCGTCATAATATAACATAAGAAACAGAAAGTGAAATAAAAACTTGCTGCTATTGAAAAGAAAGAAACCGAATGGAAAAGAATTTCCGTGCACTAAATTTGGTATGAAGGTTAATTTTTCTGCTTACTGTGAGTGAACAGCAAAGCCGAGAAAACACCTTAACAACCAACAAAAAATCCAACATAAAGTTCGTCTTGTTCATTGTAGTTGTAATCGACTTCAGCGCTATAAATTTACTACATGTTTTACACGTGATTATTTATATGCAAATTGAATGAAATTATTTGTTGCATATTTTATACAAATGTCATGATTGCTCTCGTGGAAATTTTAATAAGCATGTTTTGGAAATTTGCCATAAACAAACACATAATTATACTCAACCGACCAATTTTTCTACTCAAAAATAAATCTATGCCACTATTTAATTGACAATAAAGTGGATGAAATTTGTTTTAATTTTTTAATTAAAACATGTTTTGTAAAAATTAATTTGGGCTTTAATTAAAAATAACGGTGAGTCGACTGTAGCCGTGACCCTTGTGATTTTTCACTTCAAGTTGTTCTATTCAAGCCATTCACAGGCAATGCGGTTACACAGAGCAACCACATGAAACATTTCAAGTTCAAGGTACACGAAACGCTATGCTGCTCCATGATTATGTAATATGTTGTTATTGTGAGTGCCATAAGACGCGTAAAATTATAGTTTAATATAAATACATGTATTAAGTCAATATCGCTCCTTCTCTTGGGTTCCCTCAATCGCAATGTAGACATGACATGGCTCCAACAAGCGGAAGTGGATCACGATAATTAAGTCCCTGGCTAAAAAAAATCAGAAATATGCTCATGTAAACAAGATTGATAGCGACGAAAAGATGTTTTTAATTAAACTGTCTAGAGTATGCTGCGCTATCAAAAGGATTGATCCTTGCCAGCAGTGGCTACATTATCTCAACTTGAACCACCACCAACTGATTCGATGCAACCACCGCCACTAAGTTCTGCTGGAAATTAGTTTCCGGACGAGTTTATGTAGCAATAAAACTGCTGAATTATGTAGCATTAAAAAAATATATACTAAGTCTTCATCAAAATAATCATGTTGAAGCATGCGTAATCTAGACGGGTAAATATTAATGCCAAGGACAACTCACAAAAAGGACAAAAAATTAAAAATAATATTTGTCCAGAGGAAACTGATACGTTTTCCATGAGAAGATTGACAAGATTTATTGACTAGAGCAGAGTTCATGTAAATATACTAATAAATAGAGGAAATTATTAAAAATGTAGTAACAATATTATAAAAGTATTAACGTGTCAAACCCAGTACTTTTTAATAAATATCATATGTGAGGTTCTCCGATTTCAAAATAATGGTAATTTT
This sequence comes from Entomobrya nicoleti, assembly GCA_034695465.1. NCBI lineage: Eukaryota > Metazoa > Arthropoda > Collembola > Entomobryomorpha > Entomobryidae > Entomobrya > Entomobrya nicoleti. The sequence goes on from JAQFZG010005371.1 coordinate 9,631, forward strand.
TGAATAGAGCTCAAAGAGCTGATCACGAAAATATGGTATTGAGTACCTCATTCTGTATATTGACAAGCACAGGACTTAACCAAAAGTAACATGTACATACTTTGTAATTTGGGGTTGTAGACGTTATAAAAAGCTTTTGTTTCACCAGTCATCACGTCAATTGGCTCATACATTGGAAGGGACCCTGCACGTTTCTGAAATCCGTATAAATGTTGTTTTACTGCAGCACGAAGCGCGTTTACTCTTTTATCGCACACATCACCATCATGACAGTGGCAACACTTCATAATTTCTTCGATTGGTTTTGCTGTCCAGTTGAAATCTACAAAGTTATGGGAAACGGAAACCGAATTTTCGATTGCATACACTTCATGAACTACGCCGGCGGGCAGGTAAATTGCTTGACCGGGTTGTTGGATCAGTTTTATGAGCTGCTAAACCTACAAATAGGTTTTTATGCAAAAGATTGTATTTTTTAGGTTTTTGTATTTAATGTTTAAATATCACCAAGGCGTTTGTTTGGGCTGGCGGGAACATAATCATATATATTGAAGGTTGCTTCCTCAAATTTTTTCACTTGTTAAATATGATCAATCAAAGAGGAATCTAAGATTTGCAAGTACGGTTGCGATGAAATGTTTAGAATATGTAGTTCATTAGATGGGTTTCATTAAACTCTGACGCTACACGACTTGTATTCAGAATTTCACAAGCAGGACCATTTTACATTTAGACAGTAAGATTTGAAGGAAATTCGCAATTTTCAAGTTTCGAGTTTAACTGTTTTGAAGGTTG
>JAQFZG010005372.1:0-10421 GCA_034695465.1 Entomobrya nicoleti
TGTTTTTATGCCGATACTGTTTTGTTTGATGGTTTGGTATTTTGATTTATAGAAAAGAAAGTTGAACACGAATTTATCTTCTTAAATCCAATTTTAAAATAATTAATTAAATGCATACGCCTAAATTGAAAGATCCACAGAAGATGAGAAATCTCTCCATAATAAAATGTACCTACGAAGTATATAGACGAGTGTCATTATAATGAAACGTGTACACGGGAAATAACCATTTTCCCGTGTTATATCCTATTTTATAGTTGGATGCATGAAATAATAAAAAGTGTTATGATGAGAAAATGAAAAAGACGCTTCCATTTTTTTGTGTATTTTTCTCTTCAACTCATCTCATCTCACACACTGGTCGATATCTCCTATCTTTTGTATGAAATCAACAAACAGTTTGAGAAAATAAAATAAGTTGATACTACTGCAGCTTCCTTTATAAAATAATATATGACTTATTATTACCAACAAGTATACTAAAAGAGGAGGAAAATAGGAAACTAAAAAGCCTCTAAGGACTTTCACAAAACTCTGCTATTATGGCCCTGGTACTATATAACCTGAAAAAAGTAGTAAAGCTTCCATATATTCAGTCTTCATCTCTTTCTCACGGTACCCTTAAAATCTGGCTTGGCTGAAGATACTTCCTCCACACAAGCACAGTAATAATACCCGTTCCCATCAAACCTTTAATGTATGTCAGTAGATAACATGTACAAGGTGCGTAGGTTCACTGGAGCCAAACCGTTGATACTGGCTTGGTTGGTTGTTCTGCGGATGCTGCTGTGTGAACTGCTCTCTTTCTCTACTTGCTTTTTTGCTGGCTCCTTTTCCTCTTTCCTAATTCAGTCCTTTCACTGTGTTATCATTTACAAAAATTTCAGGAAAGAAACATGCTTATAAAAAGCGTCCACATCTAACTTCTCCCTTCCAGTTTCCCACTACATTTTACAGGTTTCATACATAAGTCTGCATCTCCGCAAATAGTTGGATAATGCGTTAGTTGAGTCTGAATACAAAGGTAAAGGAAAGTGAAAGGAACTCAGAGCCATAGCGCAACAACGTAGAAAAGGGACATGAACAGTTTGAGAAGAGTGTGGTTGTGTTTTGTGTTATAGTCATGGGGTTTCAATACTCAGGTTGATGTTGATGTTTTTCGTGAGAAAAAAAGGAAGTCAAATTACTACTCCTTCCGTACCCAGCTCTTCCATCATTTTTGTACAGAAAAATACGAAGGGAGAAAAAACCAGTCAGTATCAAAACCATCTCTTTTAGTTGTTAAGAAGGTAAAACTTATGATGGAGGTTCCCAGTCCCTCCATTCTTGTATGTGTATACTCAATAATATTTTGTGACATGGTTGTTAAGTGTCGTCTATACTTATAATACATTCAGTAAGTGTTTGACTTGACTTGCCTGTTTTTTTCTTTCGAGCATATCGGAGATGTTCTCATACAAAAAGTAGTGACAGAGATGATGATGAAGTCAAAGACAATTGAGTGTCCTACACGTACTCGTTGAAAGAGTTTGTGTGCAATAGTTACAGAAATTTCACTTCCAGTTCCAGCTTTTTATTACATTTCCCCAAAAACATAAGGATTTTTTTCTCACCGTCAGTGTTCCAATCTAACCAATACGCCTCCATCATCATCATAACATTATAGTGTTCTTGTTACAATTCTTAACAAAGCATCAAGCATCTTGGTTGCGTTATACTTTCTCCATCAAGCAGCCTTCAAAAATGAATTGGAAAATATTGGTTTCCTTTTAAGCCCTCAAGGCAAGGCGAGAAAACGATAATATATTGCCAGCACGCAGCTTTATCATCACGCTTAAAGAGATTAACGTTATAAACGAGGAAAAAAACTCCGACCTTGTGTGTTCAACAGACAAAGTAACCCTTTGGGGAAAGGAGCAACGCGTTTGTGGTCATAAGAATACCTCGTAGTAAAAGTAAAGACAAAAAAGCTGGAGTCCCAACACCAACGCTTGCATGCCTCCACAAAATCAAAAGGATAAAGCCTTCTTTGATTTATTCCATGTGTTTTCGACTTCGATACGCTTTACACATTTGAGGGTGAAAAACACGTTATATGACGACCCAGCTGCTGAATATTTAAGGAAAGACTGAGCCAAGTGACAAAGAAGAAAGCTTAAAAAAACCCTCCTGGACTGTTTTTCCTTTTACCAATTTTATTTCATCTTCAGCATCCATACGGGAACTTGTCGAGAGAGAGGCTGGTTGAAAAATAAGTCAGCAAGATGGTTCAACCATGCTGTGGGTCCAGCCTGAAGCAGGGTACAAAGTTTCTGGCCATATTGCAAATGGTATTGTTGTAAAATATTCCATATTTCAACCTATGAAATTAAATTATTAAAGAGGCTTCTTTTATAAACATATAATAGGCATTGTCGGTGATGGGCACAATTTCCGCTGGAGTATTCTTACTGCTTATAGCTGCTGCTAATATAAAAAGTGATGGAACTGGTAAGTATACCACTACCAATATGCTGATGTTTAGTTAGTTAGTATGCATTTTCCGAAATAATATTTCGTTCTATTTTTTTGATTTTCATTAGGCGAAACTGAAGTAGACCCCGAAGTTTACTGTGTTTACGATCTCATTCCTGAACCATTCCAAGTTTTTATAATTTTGCTGTTGAGCATATTGAATTTATTTTTGTCAATTATGCTTTTCATAGGAGCGGAGCAGGTATGGATGTTCATTTATGACATAAAAAAGTCGCATGGAAGTTATTGAATTTTGAACTGGTATTTGACTCCCATCACTCTCTTTAATATTCATTTCAGGAAAATCTACGGGTATGCTTCTTCTGGTGGCGAATTTCTTTCGTCTTGTGTCTGGTTGACGTGGTCTATTTAATAGTCACCGTAGCTTTCTGCACGGCTATAACTGATGTTGTGATAAATAGTGCTGAACTATTACGAAGTGTGTATGAACTGTGGGTGGTGAAAGCTTTCATGAAGGAACTTCACACGAAACAGGAGAATGCATGCCGTGTGGTCGTGAACATGGCGTAATGAAATGATGAGAAGCGTCAATCTCATTGCTGTGGTTCGTTAATGTTGTTTGTGTGTATCAGATATCCCCAAACCCCGAAACGAACTTTCTCATTCTTCCTTTCGGCATAAAAGTTTTCTCTTGTAAACGTAACGCTGACGAGAATGTATACTGACGATTCAATTATCCAATTTATTCTTCGCATATTATGTATATTTATTTAAGAAAAGTAATTTATCTTTTGAAGAGGGTATGATGGTAGGTATCTTGAAGTATGTAATATTATGTGGGTTACAGTTCTGGTGATGATATGACTTGTGATATGTAGTTACGTCTTTAGAAACAACACACTTTTCTATCTATCTATCTATCGTTCATAATTTTCAATTAAGGTTTACGTACACACAAAACGGAGTAGCAAATTCTTCAATTTTTATACAACCATTAAAGCTACCATTGGACTGATAGAAACTAGCGTCCACTAAATCTGTTACATTTCTGCTCCACCATTTTTATGATTGATTGATCAACTCTAGTAGAAATACATATTTTAATTAAATAGGTTTCCGAAATTTTGATTAATGAATAAGCATCTTTTACATTCAATTAATGCATCCTCTTTTATAAAATGTACTGAAAATTTCCCTCCTTTAGAAAGACAAATTGCTAGCACGCTATGTAATTTAGTGACTAAGTTATGCATGTAATGTAACGTTGGCCGCCGAATAGTAGGTAGGTGTACAATGTAAAGTAATACTTCTTTTGGCTGAATAAATGTAGATCAATTTTTATTATGCTGTAATTGTAATAATAGCTAATAATTTATTTCTAATTCCGGAACTGCACTTCGGAAAGAACAAAATCCAGTAAATCTGCAACTGAAATATTCTTTGTAAATATATTGCTAACTTTAGAAATAGAAATCGCGAAAGATTTGAAAATATTGAAGCAACATTGTACAACTTGAGATTTCAAAACATACTTTGTAAGTATTAATATTAATTGATGTATGCATTTTGCACCACACACTTCAAGTCACGTAATTATTGCCTTATAACACGTCCACAAGTAACTTCACTCCTGACACGTACTTTGCCAAAAAAAATGCACTTCTTTGTTTCAAGTCTACAAACTGCAATCCAACTCTAACATACGCCTTTTTATCTTACTGCAATGCACTCGCACTCAAAGGGACCTTTTTCAAAAGTAATTTTTATCACAGTACAACGAGTAGTACCGCTAGCTAGCTATTTTGACAAATTTTTATCAATGAGCTCATTCACGAAGCCAAAAGCCAACAATCCGTAATTTTTTAAGTGTAATTATTATAAACTAATATTTGTATGTATGTTATGTTATAATCCTAACTATTTCACCTAATTTATGCACCATAACGTATGAGAAATAAAGAAATCAAATACGCTCACCTTCTCTTACAACAGTTTACAATTTTATCATGTTTTATTGGTTCCATATTTAATCTATGCACAATGTTTTTCAGCTGGTTCATATGCGATTGAATAGTACACTTATATTCAACATGGACTATTACTAGTACAAAAACGATTTTTCTAAATTACCATTAACTTAATCATCCTTAGTTTCAAGACATCAAAGCGTTCACGATCGTGTACAAATAGACCTTCCATTGTGGTTACGATAATAAAAGAATTGTCATTACAAGTTTAAGATAAATTATACATAACATAATTAATTTAAACACCAAAATTCAAACCGAATTATTACATCTGCTGTATTTCTGAATCAACAAAATGAAATAGTTTGCTAAGGCGTACAAAATTTAAAAAAAACCTACTTTATCGCCTATAAGAAGTACTTGGTCCACGTACCCCTTGCAATTGACCAGACGCAATATGTCTGAAATCATTTGCCACATGCTGGAGAGCTTGGGGAGTGACTTGTGGCATCATACCTGGGACTGGACCTCGTCTTATTATTGGTGGTCTTGGTGGCTGTGCGTACTGATATTGCGGAAACTGAAACTGCGGAATTGGCTGTGAAGGATATGGTTCATAAAAACAAGGTGGTACAGGATCTAAAATTGGTTGTCCGGGAATAACTACAGAAGGAACATTGGGAGTCTGTGGACTGACTGCTTTTTGTAGCCAAGTTTTAAGTGGGTTTAAATATACATCTAACATCATATGCTGCTGCTGCGGGTACTTGTTCTGAATGAGTATTAAACCTCTAATCTTCTCGATCACTTGCAATGATAGACGAGTCGCCTGTTCAATTTGATCCGAAGACGCGCCGGGATGGTTAACAATTAGACGACTTCTAACTTTCAGGTACGTTTCAGCTTCATTAGCGGCAGTGGAAGTACTGTTAATGTTGGACTGCCTCTGTCGTTCGCTTTCGATTCTGTATTCTTCCCAAGCTAATTCCTTCTCATCATTGGATAGACCTTCATCTGGCTTATTTTCCAGTAAAGAATCAAACTCTTCATAGCTGCGGATCCATTCCCGGTGCGACATGAGCAAATCGGCCAACAGCCGATCCTTTGGTACAGCTAACACGGCATCCTTTTTGGCTGGATCTTCATCGTCATACAAATACATTTCGTTCACGTCATCAAACTTAAAATGGCGTTCAATTTGATGCTCATCAACTACACGAGATGATAATGATAGCTTAGTTATTTGACGCCTCAGGATCTTTTCTTCCATTGTTCCTCGTGCGATAAGTCTATAAATGTAACATGGTTTATCTTGTCCAAATCTGTAGACTCTGAAAATGCTTTGCATGTCCTGGGACGGATTCCAGCTGGCATCAAAAATCACCACCCTGTTTGCCCCATAAAGATTTATTCCAAGGCCTCCAGCTCTTGTTGAAATCAAAAACAGCTTTGCCCTATAAATTTCATTCAGGCAAATTAGTAAATTAGGATTCACACCACATCGACTACAATATTAGGCAGCCATTAGCAAGAATAAAAATGAATTAATGTTTCTTCCAGTTACTTCGAAATTGAGGATTTCTTATTAAATTTTTCACAGTCCCTGTGTCGGTCTTCAACCTTAGTCTGCCCATCAATGCGAAAGTATTCAAGATTTCGCCGCCACCTTCCTGCTTTTGGACCTGATGTTAAGGGAAAAGTAATAGGCTCATCTTTTTCTTGTTCTACAGCATCTTTGTCCCAGTTTTCCAAAAACTCTTCAATAATATCCAGTGAGGTCAGGAATTGACTGAACACCAAAACTCTATCCCCGATTGCTTCAGATGTCTTCAAAATTTCTTGTAGAATAACCAATTTCCCACTTAAATTTACATCCTCCATTTCACTCTTCGGCAACACAGAATTCCACCAACCACCAGATAGTAAAGCGTCTTCCAAGGTAATTGGTTTATCAGGATCGTCAGCAGCCTGTGCACGAGTTTTCCTTTTACTTTTGCTACTGGTTCCCTCTCCACCAGAGTCCCCTTCAGTTGTACTTTCATCATCACAAATAAAATCCTTCAGTGACCCATTCTCACTTGAATCGTCATCAACTACTTTATTTGATCGTCGCATGGTTAGTGCGATAGGATGCGACCACACCTTAACTAATTCAGCGTAATACTTCAGTAATTGCCTTCGTCTCATTAGAGGATCTGGGTCGACTACAGTGTTCAGGTATTGTTTGTACAAAGCTTCCTGCTTATCTGACAATTTGATGTTAATAATGTACTCATATTTGGGTGGAAGATACGGGGCCAAAATTGAATAATCACATCTCTGAACGCAACCCTCTAACTTTCTATGGAGTACATGTGCTCGACGCTTCATAATTTTTACATCGTAATCTGTAGAGTCCGCGTGCTGACCGTTTTTGATAGGATTGACGAAACGATTTGTAAATTCATTCATTGTACCGAGTAGATTAGGTTTGACGAAACTCATCATAGTATGATACTCCACCAGATTGTTCTGGAGGGGTGTTCCAGTCAACACAACTCTGCGATGAGTTCTTATATTACTAACAGCCAGAGAAAGGATCGACTTGCAGTTTTTCAACAAGTGGCCCTCGTCACATATCACAAGATCCGGACCCGGATCTAAAAGTGTTTCCTTAATTACAGCCCTAAAGGAGGACTTTATTCCTTTTGCTTTCCCCTTCGGATCTGCCAGGCGCCTGAACATATCATAATGAAGAAGCCCCACTCCTCCACGTCTACTCCAAGTCTTCAAATAATCTGTCCTGGAAGCAACACTGCTTTTCGCTTCATATAACTTATGGATTTTTAATTGGTCGTCTGCATCTTCAGTCCAGTTGCGAAACTCCATGTACCAATTGTTCACGGTACTAAGTGGACATATCACTAGAGCCGTCTTTATTCCGCACTCCTTATTTGTCAATAAGGTGTGTACGAATGCAATACTCTGAAAAAATAAATAATCACAAATTTTAGAGACATTAAGCAAATAATTAATGAAGAAGAAATGCATTTTAAGTAAATCACAAGCATTACAATTACAACACTCGTAAATTCAACTGTTATAGAAATATAATTACCTGCAACGTTTTCCCCAGACCCATGCAATGTGCAAGGATGCATCCACCAGGTTCCTTCTTCTTCTTAATCATCTCAATGGACTCAAAACATGCATTATACATGAATTTGATGCCTTCTGCTTGGTGAGGCTTCAATTTACGAACAATACTCGGGTCTACTTCGACTACGGGCTCCTTAGTTTCTGGATCGAAGTCCAACACCAACCGTTCTAATTTGTCCGACTCAACAGCTTTATGAATTCCATTAAACTAAATTTTAAAAGGAACTGCATGTTTAAGACCACAATCTGTTTTGATTTCAGTTTTAAATAACAAGTTAACGTTAAATACACTCACCAAATTCTGTTTTTCTATAACTCGTTGTCGTCTTGCTTCCTCTTCTCTCTCAGCTTCTTTAGTTGTTTTAGCTAATTCCTTATTCGACAAAATTTTCCGAATTTTCTTTCGACCTTTCTGTGAATTTCCTTCCTCATCCTTATAATCAAGTAAAAATACATATAATACAATATTGGTCTAACAATCAACAATTTCTTGTTTGGTAGGAACCTATAATTTACGATTTTCTAACCTGAGGAATTTCTTCGATATCTGAATCATCAGTTTTCTTGCTGTCATCATCTGAATCATGCGTAACAACTCGCCTGCGTTTCTTTTTCCTATAACATTTACATGAATTATTTATCATTATCTAAAATGTTATGCTTATCATGTCGTGTCCAATCAATACAATTTAGAATATAGTCGTTACCGTTTCTTGCTTTCAGGAGAACTATCTCGATCCCTACGCCGTTTAGACGAACGCTTGGAAGATTTCTTTTTGAAATCGGAGTCTGAATCTGAATCAGAGTTAGTGCTTCTTATGCTCATCAATGACGAGTCTGAGTCCTGACGTTTTTGCGACCTGTGATAAATAAAAAAGAGTAAGCATTACAAGTATACTTACTTTTGCAAGTACTTCAAAAATTAAATTGCTCATTGAAATTACTTTTTGGATCCTTTCTTCTTGACAGTTATGAAGTCTGAGTCCGAATCAGAGCTCTTTTTTTCTTTCTTCACTCGTGTCTTTTTCTTTTTATCTGAATCTGAATCACTATCCGATCCCAATACCGCTTTCATGTGCTCCTTTTCGGATCCGGATGAACTTAAAGTTGCTTGTTTATACCTTTTCTATATTATGAAAATTAAACAAACACGTAAATTAACAATGAGACTTTCTATTTCAATTTTTTCGGCAACACAAAATACAATTGAATACATGGATAAGTTCAATTAACTTACGCGTTTTACATCAGGATCATACTTTTTAGAAGAGGTGTTAGTGCGAGTGGACTTTTGATCCTTTTTCGTGCTTTCATCGGACTCTGGATCAAGATCAGACTCTGAGCAGGAAACAATGTCATCATTATAGATTTTAGGACCGGGTTTTAATGCTGATTTCCTTAAACTATCATCATTAGAGGAATTAGAAGAATCTGATTCCAGTTCATCATTTTCATTTCGTTTCTCCGCGCGTTTCCTTCTACGAAGCTTCTTCTCAGATTTTCCTCCGCCAGATTTCTTTTTGTACTTGATAGTGCTTATTATTGAGTTCCTAGTCCTGCAAATGGAAACCAAAAAAAAGGCCGACAATATAATTTAGTGATAATTATATATTGTGCATAGCAGATGCAGTATCCAGCAATAAAAATATTTATGCAAGTGGTAATTGCATGATATATTTTTAACAGAACATTAATTATAAATTACAAGACTTACAATTTGTCTAATTCCTTTTGTAAAGCTTGTAACGAATCGTTAGATGCTAAACTGGAGTCAGTGTCACTTGAGCTTTCATTCCCATTGATTAACTGATTAAGGCTTCGTCTTTTAAGTTTACTGTATCCCTTCAGCGTGACATATCCATCATCCCTTAGAGATTTCTCTACAGCGGGTGATAATTTCTCCAACATGACTTTAGCAACCATCACCTCAGAATTCAATTTAGGATCATCTTTCCAAAGCGCTTTAGTTCCCACTTTTAGAGAAGCAGGAGCACCGGCAGTATTATCATCATTGCTCTTCTCCGCTGTTTCTGCATCATCGCTTTTGTTGGAACTTTTGCTTTCAGGAACTATTTTAGCAGGTTCCGATTCTGAATTGGAGGAATTCAGTGTATCTTGCATTGCTTTCAATTCTTCTTTACTCTTCTTACTTGATTTGGTATCATTCTTTTTCGATTTCGTAGCATCTTTTTTATCACGTTGTTTTTTCTTTGGAGTCTCTGCATCCGAGCTGGAGGAACCCAACACATCTTTCATTGCTTGTAACTCTTCTTTACTTTTCCTATTAGTTTTTTTCTTGGGTACTTCATTTTTGACCGGGGCTTCGTCAGCTACGACGTCTTCCTGATTAATTTCAATGGTGTCATTCGCATCATCCTTGTCCTTGTCACCTGCCTTTTCCGCTTTCTTCTGTGGAGTGTCTGGTAACTGAGATTCCTTTTTTGATTCCTTGGCTTTTGGCTTTCTTTCAACAAAAACTGTCATTGCGTCATCCATGTCATTATCCATGTCGTCATCATCAATTTCAAGTGGCGGTGCCGGTGAAACTGGAGATGCAGGTGGTGGCGACAAAAAGTTCATAAAGTCGTCCCCTCCTGAATCAGGCACACTAGGTTCCTCATTCATAGGAGATGATGAATTTATATCGTCAACAGTGTTATTAGTAACATCTGTATTATCAACCTCTCGACGCTCCGTTTCCTTATCTTCAGGTTCTTTCTTGATTTTGACTAAATTCTTCACAGCTTTCTTCGAAGATGTAGATTCAGGTTTCTGCACAGATTTTTCATTAGGTGTACTTTCTGATTTCTTCGCAGATTTTTCATTAGGTGTACTTTCTGA
>JAQFZG010005373.1:0-10420 GCA_034695465.1 Entomobrya nicoleti
AACATACTTGTTATATTTGTTTTTCTTGGTGGTGGGATTTCAGCTGCTGTTGCGTGTATAACTTTGGAATTGTTTTTCATAGTTGTTTATGTAAATTTAAGGAGGTGTTTATAATTTGTAGGGCAATGATTAAGAACATCATCTCAAAATGCGTCAACAGAAAACACAAATGTAACAATAATGTAATAGTTATTAATGTAAAATCATTTGAAATGGTGCCATAGATTTGCAATATAAAAACATAACGTTTTATCAATATATAATATTTACGTGTGAATATTTTAATCCCTTAGCAGAAAAAAAATCTGAAATCTGTCTTGTATAGTTTTAAACTAATGCTATTGTTGTTATTGAATTTATTAAAAACGATAAAAGCTACCACTGCAAAGAAAACAATTCTAGTTAAATATCCGTTTTTGTTTATTGCACTATATTTCTACATTATTTTTGCCGTAGTTGTAAATTTAACATGTTAAGAAGTGTTCTTTCAACAACTCAACTTGCAAATTAAAGGAAATTGAGTACTGTTATTAAATACCTAAGAAAGTAATTATTACTGTACTTCGGGAAAATAAACCAAAATTCAATGCAATGAGGTTGGGCTATCTGTGTTATTACTCGAATAAGATTTGCTTCTCCAAATTTTGTAAACTGAACAGTTTCTATGGTGACGCAAAGGTAGTTGCGTTTTGGTGGAATTAGAATAGTATATGTGGACTCAGATTCTCTACTGCCAATTTCTTTGAGATACTTATCAAATATATTTTTTAGCTTCATATGGTATAAAATAACATGTATGACTACTCCAAAATTTTAGTTGGAAAAATTAATCATAGAACACATAAGCATACTTTATTGTATAAAAACTTGACAAAAGACACATTAATTAATTACTTGAAACGTGGAGCTTTCAAAATATTCAAGCAGGAGAAATACTATAAACAAGTTGAAATGAATACTTAAGTACAACTTATTCGACATTACGTGGTATTTTCAGAAGCCATTTATTTTATAAAGCGCTTTAGTGTACAGCCCATTGGAAAACTTTCAAAGTTGTGAACACTGTGAACTAAAGACACCAAATACATAGAGAAACAATAAATCATTATCAATAGTCGATATTAATTTGAGACGTTTAGGAACCGGTTAATTTTAGGAACAATATTTTACGAAGTTTCAGAAAATGTTGGAGAAATAAATGTGTGTTGGCACTGCTTTACAATTAAAAGGTTATATTAAGTATATTTATTCATTAATAAAAACCCTATTTGCTGCGACCGGTTTCTTTTGGCTTTCGTCAGGCAGTCTGCAGAAGAATATTACATTATTTAAAAAATAGTTATACAAATATAGATTTTTCATTAGATTCAACCTTGGACATGAATTAAATATAATAAATTAATTACAACATTAAATTTTTAGTTCTTAAGTATCGCTGCTACAATTACCTTAGTTGGGTTTGAGATCAGTAGATGGTATTTTTGTGTGACGAACTACATAAATACATCCACCAACATCAGATTGGATAAAGCACAGGAACTTTTATGCTCTTAACATAGTCGTTTCTTGAAGACAAATCAGTTTCTGGGTGATGCCATTTTAGGCGAAACCCAAAGTTTGGAAAACAAATAGGCCAGTTACGTATTGGGCCATTGTTTTAAGGGATTTGTATAAAAGGCGAGACAACAAAATTTTGTCTTGACTAATGTTTTCAATCTAAAAAGTTTTGTCAGTTTTGCTTCCTCTTTCGTTTTCTCCGTTTTTCCAGTTGGAAAATCGTAGGACTAGTGATAGTGCATGATGACGGTAGCATTGCTACGGTTACTACTATTTTCATTACAATGTTCATGTTTGACGGAATTGAAAAACGACCCGAGCTTCTCGACGATGATCCTGATGCTTTTGCTGATAAAGACGACGACAGAAAGCAAATGCTACAATTTGAAATTGAAGAGCATACATGATTATCATCAAAAGTCTGTATTATATGACAAAAATATAAACAATAAAGCAGGCAATATTATTCATTGCATTTTTTACTCCGTAAAATAAAAAAGACAGACAACCAAATTACATAACAAGATATATAGAATAAAATTTGTGTCTGTTTTTTCTTAAGGAAACTGTTTCGGTTTTCAAATACCAAAGAAGCAAATCTTAGTGAATTTAAGCAGAATAAATATGGCGAGAATGTTTATACAATAATGTTTAAACCATATTGAAAAGAACACATCAAATAAAATGATATTTTAGAATGTTCCTGATGTGTACTTACTGGATTAGATTCCGCATGAGTGCATAGTGTTTTGGGTAAACAGATAATTGCGATAATGTGAAAAGGTGATACATATGCACAATTGGTATTGAATGAATCTAATCAATACAATTCGATAGCATACTTATAATTTGGAATCGAAATATTGGATATATATTAAGGTTTAGAGGATTGAACATGAAATGCTAACTATTTATTTTAAGCAAATACTAATAAGATGCCCTTGGGATAGCTAACCAGCTAAGTTTTAATAAAAAATAAACCTATCTACTCAAAAATATGTATCATAAAACGTACCATGTCTATTAGAAGTGCTAGTGGCAAAAGTATTCATTAAATCTGACTACCAAACCAAAAAAATGCGTCTTATTAACAAATAGCTGAACAGCTTATTAATATTTTTTCATACAAAAAATACTTTTAAGCAACGAACAATTAATAACTGAGAGATGAAAAATTAATTCTAACCGGACGCTTACTTAGATATTTTAACGTACCATATAACACTTTTTTATTTACTATTTATCATGTTTTTTAAGATCGATTTTTACATTTATGGGTTAATAAGCAAAATGGTATTTATCAAATTGTCCATCAACACTTCAAAATATTTCTCAGCAGAATCCTTGCGTAACGTAAACTCTATTCCAAATCGTAAAAATAGCGCACCTTGCGACTTCCATTTCAGAAACCAGTAGTATTTTCTGCTATGCCTGTTAAATGTGTGATATTCTGTCATTTTTTGTGAAATAAACATTAAGCTCGTTTTGCCCAATTCCACCGCTTTAGGTATCAAAACAAGGATTGCACAAATGTCAACAATTACCAGTAATACAGCAGGTACTAATACATAAATTGAAAGCCAATCCCAACACTTAACTACCATCCAACATTGTGTCGTTATAATTACTTGTGCTGTAAACAACAGAAGTACGACAATCTTTCGAACCACGTCGTCAGTTAACTTAAGGAACACTCTGAGCATCGTGTACAAATCAATCGCATTTTGATCTGACCGATGTGCAGTAGCATGAGGAATAGAATTGAAACATTTCGAGACTGTGTGCACAAAAGCTATCGAAACAAATAAAATGATAACGCAAAATCGTGAAAACTCTAAAACGCATATAAATGCCAAAAAGACTGTTACAATCGTAAAGAAATTACGTTGATAAGATAATGGTAAAAAGAGTTCACAAACGAAATAAAATGGGTCCAACTCAGACAGTGTTAAGAGTAAAGGTATAAATAATCCTGCTACTAAAATCGTTAATTGTGATCCAAAAAGAAATAATCCAATCCAGTCCCTTGACTTTGATCTTCTCAGTTTAAAGTCTGAAATAAAAATAGTGTAAATATTTAAAATAATAATGAGAAATTGTTAAAAAAAATTGCTTACATTTTCTTTCAATGTGGAAGACTTGATTGACCAATGTGAAAAATTGTTGTGATTGGTAACCTATTGCATAGGTTGCAAATTGAAGGGCGGAGCAAGAACCAAAAAATATGCAGAATATAACTGCTATAACGTTAGCCTTGAAATTTCTATCAAATAGCTTTACAATTGGCACAACGACGCAAGATCCTTATCCAAGGAAAAAACTTATTCCAATTAGGGACACCAAGAATGGAATGTATTTGTATTGGCATATATGATCCAACCGAATCGCAATTTTTCCATCCATCAATTGCAGCCATATTCTGAAAGCCCAAAATGTTCTACAATTTTATGGTATAAAAAGCAAAAAATTCTACCGTGAGCTGAATTTACTACGTCATTTCAAAAATTTACGTGTTAATTTAAGGCAAAATTATTTAGTTTTTATTCATTTTATTTTGTAGCGGAATTCCGCTACTGATCCCCCACTGGTATTAGTACGCTGTCTAGCCATTGCTTGTTCAAAAAGCTTTAAACAAATGCATCACGATGGTGAAGTCTCGTTAGTAAATAAATGCTATCAACTATATGCAAGTTTATCAATTAGCTGCTGTACATGTGACTGAAGTTGTATTCATACCTATCAAACTTTCAAATGTAATGCACCTGTTTTTAAACTCAACTATTCGATCTCTCAACTGTTTTTCTGCGTACGTTCGGCTCTAGTTGCCTCCATGTCCCGCGTTAATTCTTTTTCTGCGATTTCTATTCAGTTTCACTTCAGACAACTGCTTACATTTAAAATAACACGTTCATTTTTAGAATCTAGTCCTCTGTCTGACATCGTAACATTGCATATTTTGTTACACTTCCAAATTGCAATCTAATTGGTATGGTTGGTCGAGTTCAGCTAAATTTATTAACTAGTCAAGTAGAGCATGCCACTGAAACATTTACTTTATTTTCTTGTAAGCAACAGAAATATTAGGTGCAATGGATGCCTGCGTACAGGATTAGATAAGATTTTTTAAACACAGAGCCTTCTACGAAACACAAACCACGTGAAATGTATTAGAAATGGATCAAAGCTAACTTTTATTACAAAATATAATTAGGAGGTAAAAGTTACGATTTAGGGTGCAGAAGGTGCGGCATAATTATTTTCAAGGAGGATTTTTAATGCTATTTTGGATGGTCAAAATGCCAAAAACGGGTGCAAAAGAATCGCATGCCTTTCGTTTTACTTGAACTATAATATTTATAGCTGGTATTACCAGATAGCTACAAATACATGTGGGTAAAATAAAATAAAAGCCATCAATAATTCAGTGAGAATTCTTCGACATTTTTCGGCATTTTTTTGGGATTTTAAAATAAATGGATTTTTAAAGCGTGCTTCCCAACAAAAATATCCTCAGAGTTGACATAAGTTAGAAGTTTATTCTTTTAACTTTAAGAGAAATCAATCAATACTCGAACATTATTTTTATAACTTTGAATTTACAGTCTAAAAATATATTCACCCTATTAAACAGGATTGTATAATGATTATGTTCCATCGACATTACAACGATAATCAACAATTTGTTATATATACACTACCTAATTTCAGCCTTTTACAGAAAAAATAATAAGCATTTGCTTCTGCTTTCGTAAGAACTATTCGACACCACTTATTCGGAAGAGCACTTAGCAGTCTATTTGATATTTATACAAGGTTGACTAAAATATTAGGTTTTTTTGCAATTTCTAGCCCCATTCCTTTATATATTGCCCAGAATTTATACAATTCCTTGTTGTACTCCTTTACATACTCTTAGTTTTGTATATAAGCGCTACACTCAAATCACACCATTCATTCACTGACGTTCGGGATATTTAGAACAAACTTTAAAGCTAGTGACTTGACAAATTTCGTATAACTTCTTTAATTAATTTTAAAGTTTCTTTGGCATTGACCTAAAACATTTTTTTTTATTCCGAAGTTTCCTTTTAAAATGGATAAGACGTCAAAAAGCCAACCTGAAATTTCTGTAGAGAAATACTTTAAATCTATAAAAACCACCTTATCCATTTGGTTTGCTTGGTGCAACTTCACTGGCCACTTTAATCTAAGCTACAAATCCCATTCCCATACCGTTTCATTAAATTCGAGCTCCCATTTTAACTACTATTCATACAAGGTGAATACCCTTCTGTCTTTTTGGTTTCTCTTCTACCACAGTTTCCAAGCTTGGCGATGTTTGTATATTTATCAGGAGACAAAAAAATTCTTGGTTTTAATGTGCTGGGTTTGTGGGCTAATGATGAGTGTCTTTGGGCACGTATTTAACACACTTTTCAAGAAGCACCAAAGAGTCCATACATTCAACCAGATTTTCAAGTTCCAGCAGTACTTCTTCCGTAAGTATAACTTTACATTTATAAAATTAATTTATACGAAACTGAATTTATTAATGTTTTTTCTACAGATAAATTTCCTGAGGCTTGTAAACGATATGCGTCGTTATGCAGAATTGTGACGTTCTCATACCTATACATGTGGGCAAGTGCTGTAAACGGGCAAATCTTTCACTGTTACCAGCTGCCTAACTTTTACGCATATTTATACTCGTATGTGAGAAGCCCAAAGGATGTAGTGAAATGGAGTGACGATCCCTTGCTTATTACTACACTCGATTTTCACGACGTCTTGGCAATGGTATTATGTTATGGGCATATTACACTTCCAGATGTGACAGTTTGTATACCATGTAATACTGTGGTTGAATCGTTGAAATCCTTATCTTCAGAATATGAGGTTAAAAATAAGTCGTTTACTGAAGTAGCCCAGATATATCGAACACTACAAATTTTGATGAGAGATTACGTCTCAGATTGCTTTGGTATGATGACGTTTTATCTGATAATACTTAGAACTCTTCAAATGTCCCTAAATATGTATGGCTTGATTGGGTTACTTGAGTATCTGAGTTTTGAGTCAATGACCTTGTTTTGGGCAACTGTGGTATTTTACAGTATAAAATTCTTTTTGGGATGAACAAGTATGGCTAATGTTAAGGAAAGGTCGAGGGATTTTAAAGATTTTTGGCAAGGTAATTTAAGAAGGAGTTTTACTTCACTCAGGGTTACTAAAGAGCTAAGGATTAATATGAGAGTGTTACTGTCATTTAACGACATAAGTTATTTGGTTGGTGATAATTTTTTTGAAATGTCAAACTTAACGTTACTTAACATTATTTTGTTGGCAACAACAAATATTGTATTCTTTTTGCAAATATAAATCGAATTTAACATTTTTTTCAAATATGTAAAGTTCTGTATAATCTTAAATAATCCTAAATACTAGATTGTTGTTTAAACAGTAGTGCGTACAGCTAAGGTCTCTATGCGGGGTTTATTACACGCTTAAAGTTTTGAAAGAATAACCACACAATCCAAAGTGAAGTCAAATTATTAAATATAGCGAACTCACAAAAATACATGTTAAACTCTTAAGACCATGCTTGAATAAAATTTTACTAGGGCTATTATACTCAAATAAATATCAACACACTCAATTGAACACACCTCAAAGCCTAGTTGCATTTTGATGTTATAGTTTAATCAAAGTATTGTCAATATTATAGAAAAATATTAAATCCAGTAATTTCTGGTGAACTTAACATAACATGAGTAAATTGGTCTAGGTATACATATGTATCACGAACTGTTTTGGTAAAAGTACAAAGCTCGTGTAATGAGTTGGTTTCTAAATAATAGCTATGAATGAACACATTTCGAAATTAAGAAATGTATTTGATCAAATAGTTCAAATACGAAATAAAGTTCCTATTTGTTCAAATTAAATGGATTTGGGGCTCCATTCGGCTATCAAAATTAAGTCTTAGACACCATACTTTAAAATAATTTCAGGTCTTTGAATTTTATTTACAGTTTTTTCCTATTATGGTGGTAAAAATTAAATTGTGAATCCATTAATACTTTGAATTACATAAGCATGTCTGGCATATTTTATTAACATCTTACTAAATCCAAATTTATTTTGCAACATATTTAACATACTCGACTACAAATTTTACCTAATTATTTCCTAGTTATGTAATACCAAAAACATACTATTTTCTTTTTAATCCACTTAAAAGCATTTCTAACAAACTTATACACAATCGCGATGCACTTGCATAACAAATTATATATTTTATTCCTAAGTTCTAAAATTAAAGAACCCAATCCCAATAGTAGACCCCCACCAAGCAAAACGAATATTAGGTGAATATTTCCTGACATATTGGGTGCTTGAGGAGGCTGGTTATTGTTAGTACTAACCACACCGGTTTTGTTAATAAACCTATGCCACCAATCTAACACAGCTGAGCTAGAAACCCAGGACGTTCTTTTGAATAATGACGTAGGTACTATACCAATATAGTTGAATAAGAAATAAGTTTCGGCAATCGAATTGGAACCAACATCGGAATGTTTTCCTGATTTTTTAAGACCTCTGGATAAGTTGTGGGCCATGTATCCCGGCAAAATCCAAGCTGACTTGTTACAGTTCATTAGATCATCTACCATTATGTTCCTTTGCTTACCTGCGATTTTGTCGCTGAACCCAAAACTTATTACTTTATTGTACATTTTAATGAAGTGGCTGTTTAGAATTCCAGCTTTTAAAAGTGGTCCAAAAATTTCAAATGGCTCTTGCAACAGCCTCACAATATCATTGTGCACCCGTGTAACATTACGAATATTCTCAAACCTATCTAATTTTTCGCTTCTAATTAAACCATCCTGATCTTCTAAAAATGAAAAGTATTTCAGATATACCTCAGTTGTTGCAGTTGCCACTGTAACTAGTTTTGAAAATAGTCGAATAAATCCAAAATCAATATCAACGACTTTTTTGGTGTAAAATTGCTGAATATCAACAACCGGAAAATACTCAAAACCAACGATCCTACTGTAAATTGTAAAGTTGTGATGAATCAGCTCATCCACTGTTTGAAATGGAGTTGGTTGTCTTGGCAACACAATATTGTAAACGTTGTTGCTCTTAAACGCATTGCTAATAACCACACCTGCTAGTAGAGTTCCGCAAATGATAAACCTAAAATGTTTCATCTCGGCTAATACAGTAGGAAAGGGGTCTCCTTGTTCCAATAAGACCTTCATGATGCACCAAAAACTCGATACAGATCTTCCCGTCTTCCCAGCCAAGTACACTACACAAAACCAGAATATTGCTGTCGCGATTGCAATCCATTTCAACACATTATCATCGAAAACTGAGAAAAATTGTGAGACTGAAAAATCGTCCAAGCCTTTGTGACCACAGCTAACGAATCGGAGTGATCCCAAACTGTTTGTGAACTTGAGTACACCGTGTAAAAAATCATGCGTCGTCTCTTCTAGATGCCCTAACCGACCGTATTGCATTATCATATATACTTCTTCAGGACGGTCCATCCCTGGAATTTCAATACGAGAGACATTGCCAAGACAAAAGTCGATAATAGAGGCATACGCAAAAGCGAGCATAGTTATAGTATCTGGATATTTTGCTCTCATAATATGATACGACTTGATTGGATCCTTTAAAACGGCCGATTCTTTTTCAAAAATGTGTACTATTTGTGCACCAAAAGAAAAACGTTGAGCAACATATAATTGGTTCTGTATAACTATGGTGCTTAGAACGGGTTCCTTATCTCGGGCACTGTCCTTAAGCATAATATATTCTACCGAAAGAAGTGTGGGGCTTAGGAAAGTTTCTCTAACTAATTTAGGACAACTAAAACAGGGTTGAATAAGGTCAAAGCGTGCTATTATACATTCTAACAGAGCCTTGGCTTTGTTAGTTTTAGCTTTGCATTTGCATTGAGCATAAATATGAACATCCGTGACAATTTCTTTCGTAATAGGTTCAAACTCGAAATTATTTCTTGAAATCCAGGCGGTAAGAAAATCTGTATCGTATTCCAGGACGCTTTTCTTAGACTGTATTAGAAAATTAATAGTTGGTCTCGAAGGAGGGATTGGATTTGAACCAAAACTTTCCTCGAATTTGTTGAAAATATTTGTCGATTTTCCAAATTTGAATAAATGTTCAGGCATTAGCAATTCTACTTGAATTTGACACTGCCATGGTTTCGCAGCTGATGAAAACGTTTTCTGGTGTAGTTCAACGCAAATGTTACCACCATATAGAAATGGATTTAGTGAAGAGAATAGCTTCGATGTGGGGCAATAGTGATTTATATTATCTATATTTTCGTTCAGTTTCCTTACAGAGTTGCTCCTTGATAAGTTTTTTAAACTTTTTCGTACTGTCCATAAAAAGACGTATAAGTGATCATTGGGTCTACTTTTTCTATTATATTATATAATGAGTATGAGATTGTAAAACACTTAAGATGTTCCTATTGGAATATTATGCTGGTATGTTAATAATATTTAACCAGGAAAAGAAATCTCTGTCCAAAATCAATTCTTTCTTTATTAAGAAGTGCTTGTACTTCTTATTGAGATTGCATTTTGTGTCTGTCTGTCTGTCTGTCTGTCTGTCTGTGTGCGCTCTAACTCAAAAGCGCTTTGACCTACCGACTTGAAATTTGGTATACAGTTACTTGGGGGCAAATGTAAGAGGCCTATTGATTTTCAGCCATATCGGTTTAACGGTACCGGAGAAACGATCAATTAACGGTTTACATGCTTTTTAAATGGGCATTTTTTTATTTCACCAATCGATAGATTAAAGTATTGGC
>JAQFZG010005374.1:0-10419 GCA_034695465.1 Entomobrya nicoleti
TTATGTATGTATTGCAGTACGCTGCAAATTGAGGCAAAACCGGTAGTTCTTAACCGTTTTACTCGTGTATTTGGTTCTCCTGATTTAAAATTTGATCTCGAGCTGGAAAGAAAAAATTTGCATACAACCAGTATACATTTTAGTGAAGTGACATTAATAAACTCTTTATCTTCAAAATTGGTCAAAAAATCTTGCTACCAAGTTCCTGTTAGTTTTCCAGTAGATCCGGAAATATGCGCTATGTTAATGTTAAGTCAACGTTATAATTTCACACTGTCAAAGTTCAAGACTTTTTATTGGTATTCAGAAATTGCATTTGAAGTGTTTGTTTCAACAAATAATCTCGAAGCCCAAAGATCTTGGCTACCGTACTATACGGACACAGACCAATTTGCTTTTATATCAGGGTCGCTTCGCAACCAAGTCTCCTTGAGTGACGTATATTTTCAACCTTTGGCTTTATCCAGCTGGCTCTTAGTTGCGTTTTCAGCATTGATTTTACTGCTCATACTTTCATTCACCAATCTTTTGCGGCCGAAGACAAAGAACTTTGTAGCAGGGATTGTTTACAGCGTTATATTTGTCCTAAAAAATCTGATAGATCAACCAACTAGCTCTAACGACACAAGTGGGATCCATTTAAAAGTAAACACATTAATTATGTGCTTTTGGTGTTTTGGCTGTATGCACGCCAACCACGTTTACAAAGCAGCTGTGTTTTCCGGTAGTCTTTTTCAGGAACACAACGAATATCCAAGCAATACTAAAGAAATGGTCCAGTCAAATTGGGAAAAGCATACAACACATATTTATCAGGAGGGTGGAAATTCAACTTCGAATTGCTTCTTGCATCATATATCCACTGGAATGGAGGACAAAACCCATTTATTAAAAGAAATCGCTGAGGATGTGATTTGTCGGGTTGAATTTGCATTACAACTTGTGTATGATATGAACGAATGGCCTTTGTCTGACTTTCGTTTGCTAAAAAATGAATCTACAAAACTGGAAAACATTATTTTTGTAAACCCATACTATAGTCTCCGGCGCATAAAACTAGGCTTAAACTCATTTAATTCACAAAGTAAGTGGTCACCAATACATAAAATGTCCCAAATAAATATTCCACTCTTTTGTACTACTGAGAGAGCTGGAGTAGTTACGCAATTGCTGAATGATGGTTTGCGAGCATTCATGGAGTCTGGACTGAAGATACTGTGGAAAAGAAATGCCAATCTAAATTACGATAAACGATTTCTTGATGATATTTATGATACCTACCAATACTTAAATGCTACACAAAAAGCACAATCTATAGTGAAAGCTGGAAGTTACATGTTGGCAATGGCAAACGGAAAAATTAAATCTGATGACTACGAACCAATACCAAAACCAGTGTACCTGGAGGGGGCAAAATACGTTTCTGGTTTCCTTGCGATATCCACTTTTGCGTTCATTTTGGAGTGTATTTGTGGAAAACGTTTCTCACTCTCGCAACTTAAAATTATTTATTGCACGTTAATTCTGCTTGGGAAATATTATTTAAGCATGTTGGTGTTTAAAATAAGGCTTGTGAGGGATAAAGTTGGGTTATACCTTAAATCTTTGCAAATTTTGTACAAGTATTGTGCTTATAAATATAAAACTTCGATATTTATGTTTCATCGTTATTCGTAAACATGCACAAAGATTTCATACAAATAGGTCTGTTTTTATGATGTATGTCTATTTAGTCATGAATTATGATAGTCATATCTACTAAAATAAAAGCAACTAACATATTTTGTCACGTAAAATGGTTTGGTGCCAATAATTTACTATTCGTATATCAAATAAAATCAGTACTTCTAAACAGAAACGGGACAACCTTAATATAAAAGAGTTGCCAATTTTTTTAAATTTCATGCCAACTTTTAAAGCAAATATTCCGTCACGCCGTCAAATATTTTAAAGAATTACAATATGATTACTTGGGTTCAAATAATTTTTAAAATCATAAATAATAATATACTAATAAGCATGGTCTACTTGAAATTCTAAATATTTTGATTTAATTTGATTCGATTGATTTATTTCAATATTCCTTAGGATATTCCCATGAATACCGGGCCTTCGCATACAAATTCATAGTACATGAGATTACATAATGAATTCCAAATGTTTTTTCCATATCAATTTAACATTTTTGAGTTCACATTTTGGATCAGCCAATTTTAAATGCATATTAATGTGCGTGGTATTTTTGTATAGATATAATTCTTCATATTGTCATCATAATCGAATTACAAAACATTTCATAATATTACATCGATTCAAAAAAAACAATCACAAATTAAGTTTGTATATTTTTATATACAATCTGTATCTATAATAACAACACTATACACTTTATGACACTTTTTAGCGCATATAACATTTTGCTATAAATATAGCCGATTTGACATACCTACATAACGCAAGCGAGGATTTATCAATGCAGAATCGTCTTACAGGACTCACCTAGCGTTCTACACGTAATCTACATAACACTTCATAACTTTCCATTTTGACATACCAGTTTGACTTAATTATAACCTAGTTCGCCTATAATAACTCTTTTAACATGGTAAGAACGGAATTTGTCTCTTACCATTACTTTGTTTCATTTTTTATGTATACCTCTTTTATCACATAGCCCTTATGGCTTACTGTGTTTCTGTAACGTAGAGTGTCGTTGGTGGTACCTATGCTTATCTTCAAATACAATTTTTTTCACACCAAATATGAATAGTATCTTATTGTCTTACTAAAAACACAAGAATGTAAAGCATGCAACAACCTGTAAATGACAACGCATTGCTGGCATTGCTGACGTGTAGCTTCTCTGTTTATTCACCTTAACCTTGAACTTGATCTGTACCTGTACCTAACATGCGTACATGTATTGTCCTTACACTTGCAATATTATGAACAGCTATCACACTTTGTGCATGAAGATTTTCTTCATTTTACACATTTCTAAATCTTTTTATTCACGTTTAATCCTTCAGATTAGTTACCTAAAGTAACTTGGTCCTTCGTCTTATTTTTCACAAATCATCTCATCACATTCCCAACAAGGGGTAATAAAGAGTGTTGAGCAATAGATTTGGCAATGTATGGTATGGTATGCTAAATCACGACATCGAATGTCATTTTATAACTGTTTTATATTTCGAAGGTTTGCCTTGAAGTTTGGTCAAGTAAAAACAACGAATTGTTTATGATACATTATCACCCAGATTTTGAGCTTTAAAAAGAGCCGTCGAAAGTTTCCTGTTGACGAAATTTGTACCGAGCAGAGAAGCTGAAAGAAAAATTGTCAATTTGCCAAAATTATCAAAAAAGTTTAAACATAAAATGAGATGCTGGAGAATGACAACATGTCTCGAAATATCCAAATAGCATCAAAAGTAAAGCGTGATGTGAGTAATAATTTAAGTACTGTAGATTTTCTGTGAAACAATTTTTGACATATGCTTGCTGGATTACTCAAAGCTGGCATCTCTTGAAATGCTAAAGCGCAAAATCAGATTTGGACGAAAATCATGCCCCCAGCTGTTTCAACGTTTTCCACTTCCCAGACCAAATAGTAGCCATAATTCAATTATCCGTTTAATTTGATTAGTGTAGAACCAAAATTATGACATTCTACTTCTAGTTAAGTGAGTTATGTGAATTTGAAATTTTGATTAAGAAAAATGTCCTAAAAATCTGGTTTTTGACTGAATTACCTTCGGCCACGTTACTCTTACATAGATCTAGCTAGACAAAAATCCTTCGGCACATTTTTAAGTTAGAACATTGGCTATCTTCTCGTATCAACATCTGGTCTGTTAATCATTTTACTACTTAGATATCGCAATTTATATTTGGCTACGGAATTATGAAACGGACTATGTAAAAATACAAATAAAATATGTGTTTAGTTTTAGTTAGTTAGTTGTCTGTTATATCTAAATAAAATTTTATAAACTGAAATTATGAAATGATTTACAGACAAAATCTCTTCAGCAGCGTCAGGACTTTACGCTGAGCTTGTGAGGGAGAGAAGAGAAGAACGTGCAAAACTTACTGAGATGGACACTGATTGCATGAGTTTTCGTCTTGCAAATATGGATTGCTTATCCTCTTGTCCCAATCCAAATTGTGACAATAAACAATTTAATAAGACTCAATTCACTGACTTGGTTGCTATACTGAGATATAAGGAATGTGGACAAGGCCTTGCTGCAAGGCGAAAATTTAAGGAAGGAGAAATAATCGGGGAATATAGTGGAAACATTATCTTGGACGATGATTCCTTTCATGGCGCATCTCCTGAAAATACCAGGAGTCAGTACTTTGCCTGGCTAGATAAGAAGCGAGGGCTGGTTGTGGACGCAGGGAAAACAGTCAGTTTAGGTAATTTCGTTTTATAAAAAATATTGCAATATGCAATTTTTATTTCCCAACCTAACAAGTAGCTTTCCTCATGTAAAGTCCCCTACATTTCCTTAGGTACATAAAAACTGGTGACATGCTTCCGTAAGCCAAGTCATAATTATTCAGTATCACCTCTTTTCGCAGTTCAGTAAAGACATCCGTGCTGTAACATAACAAGCGTGCTAGTTTGTCGTTTTTGCTTTCTGATGGAACCTGAAAAATATAATATGCATACATTAAAATGTAAAAAACAAGTTTTATTTTAATCGTTACTCACATTTGCAAAGCAGAATGGGGAGCCGTCGATTTTGGCAAAGAATAAAGAAAACGTTCCCTCAGAAACACCCGATCCTGCTTCCCTTATCTGCCAGAGACCACGAATTCTACATTCTATTCTAATTTCGGTGAAGAGCTGAGCAAAAACCTATCTCCTTGCTCTATATAATTTAAAATAGCTTGAAGTATTCTCGTCAAAATAATCACATCCCTGGTTAGAAACAAGCCTGTCCACCCCACACAAAGTTAGTGCATATGAAATGAGCAGGGTTTCATTCCACTCCTAAAATAAAATAAAGTAAATAAACATTTTCATTCTTCCATTTAAAAATAAAATATATGTACATACATGTTTGCATGTAATTTTGGATGGCAACAGAGGAAATAGCTCGATAACATCTCGCATTTCCGTTTGTAGCTGAGCCGCATAATTTTGCTTGGCTCCCTTGTACACGCTTACTGGTCTAATAGTAGTTGGCAACTGTGTTGGTTTGGGAATGGGAGAAATTGGGTAAGCAGGTAATTGGGTACGAATGGAGTTGCTGCTTATTTGTTGTGCAAGGTGATGTTTATGTTGTGAGTCAGCTGGAAAGCTGGGTTTTCCTGTGGTAGTGGGTAGTAACACGACTGGATATACGGATGCAGATAAAATGGTACGCGTAGAGTTGCCTTTCTTGTTTTGCGCTTGTTGCTGCTTTGCTGCAAAAGTCTTTGGCATGGCTGAATGAGTGGTTGGTTTTTCTGTGGTAGTGGTAGTGGCCGCCGTGATGATGCTAGTTTGCAGTGGAAAACCAAGGTGGGGCTGGCTCACATTCACTCGCTTTATATTATGTCTGAGTTTTGGTGTTTCGGCTGAAGTTGACTGGGTTATGTTTAAAGCAATAAACGTGGCTGTTTCACGCACGGTCTCATTGACTGCTTTAGATAAAATGCTGGTTGGCTGGATTTGTGGGTTTGTTTGTATGGCTGGTTGTGATTTTGATGTGTTATGAATGAAAGGAATAGCTGTTGTATGTGTACTATTACGGGAGGGTCTATTAAATAGGGGAGTACGACTTGCTGTTGTTGACAAGGTTGCTTGCTTGTTTACGTCTGGTACGTAAACCGGTAACCGATGGAAAGACTCATTTCGTATGGGATAGAATGGATGAGGAATGAAAGTTGTGGTGGCTGGTTTTGCTGTGGTATGGGGTTCACTTGGTGATGATGGGATGATCACTGGAAGCCTGGCTTTGCTTTTCTGGGTTGGAGGGGTTTTTGTGGTTATATTCCTGACACTTGCTTGTGGCACAGTAGTTGTTATTGTGGTCTGAGGAACCGTTGTCGTTTGGATAGTTGGCTGTCTGGCGTAAGATTTTTTGGGTGAACTTTGCTGAGACTCAGTTTGTGGTGGTTGTGGTTTGAGAATTTCAGCCAAACTTGTTCCGTGAGTAACTCGGAATTCTGAAATAAGTTTATTTATAAATTAATTTGTTCACTTCGTGTTACATTTTTTAACAAAAACTTACGTTTTAGGACGCCGTGATATCACATGCTGCTTTCGACGGCATCGACATCCTGACTTCTTGGACATTTTTGTCTATTCACAACACAGTAGGTTTTTTGAAGAATTTGACAAAATAAATGTACACCTTCTCTCAACACATTTCTCGCATGGCAAGTCAATTTCACATGCACTATTGAGAAAAAGCAGTGCAACGAAAACCATCAAAACGGAAATTATCCTCATTTTGATAACCGAGGGATGGGCCGATTTTAGGAAGGAATAAAACAAAAGAGTGTATAGTGGTCAGCTTCAGTCGTGAGACTGTGTGGGTGTAAATTCAAGAATTATTAATTTTAATCCTGTAATAAAGGAGTTTGCTGCACGAAACAACATACATATATTATACACATCCCGATAAAGTTGCTACTCATCATGAAGCAAGGTAGTAACAACGAAATACTTTCGGGTAAATGTAAAGACAGAGAGTTTGGATATATATCAGATACTATCTTAAATAGTAACACAGCTTACGTTAACTTGCATGAAACAACGACAGAAGATGATTTTATCTTCAACTTGTACTGTTCCATTCATGCAGTAGACGTAGCAAAATCATTAGGGTTTGATATAAAGTGCGTATGTTCGGGCGACTTGTTACATTTGCGTACAATTCTAAGCGATATAAGTGTATGGAGATTTTACAGGGAAAAGCATCATTTTAAAAGAGAAGAGTTATTACAAGGCTATAAAAAGAATAGAGTAAGAATGTTTGCTAAGCTCAACCTTGTTTCCATTTCACTTTATAAAATAATTGAAGGGAAACTGAAATTGTCTTTTTCCTGTAGTGGAGGTATTTATTCGGAAAAAATAGCTCACTTGCTTTTATTGGATGGAAATGATATTCCATCTTTAAAGGGTAGCTTGAATTGTAACTACCATTTTGTAGCGATACTTCAAATTTACCAGTTTAGAGAATTCATTGACAAGAATGATTCATTTGCAGCATTATTTTGGCAAGATCAGAAACGATTATAAATTTAAACCACATAAATTCATCAACTTGTTAGTATGTTAGAGTAGAGTTGATATCGCATGATTTTTCTGTTTCTTAAAACGTTCATTTAATAATACGTATTCTAGTTGTTAACATGATAATAATTGTTGGCTAGGATCAAAGTTGTATGTATGCACAAATATTTAATTCAATGATAAAAAGTATAAATAAAACAACAGTCTAAAATATACAAGTTATTAAATTACTGACTTTATTGAATCTTAAATGGAACACAAATGAACACATGATTAACTTGAAACTTTATTGAAAATGAACACATTATTACTAAGCATGCATACCTCATTTACCTCCATACTTCCAATTGGTATACCGCTGAGTGTCGATGATTCGCCGTCCTCTTCCAGAAATTCGTTGCACAGCTACAAAACATAATAAAACAATTGATTCATCAATTGACCTGAAGGTAAAGTTTTTGGGATTACGTTGGGCGGCTGGGCGGAAATCTACGCATGGATTGGGCTGCATGTAGATTTGCAGGTCATCATCCTCACCATCAGCTTGTTGTCGTCGTCTCTCATCCTCATAAACGGCAACAAGCTCGTTAAGGTTGGGTTGGTGTGCCGCAGGAGCATAAGCTACAACCCTATTCCACAAATTCCAGTTTTGGAAGCGTCTCCCGAAATATTCGAAGATGACTCTTCGAAAAATCCCACAAGTCAGGAACAAAGCCAAGCAGACCACACCAACCAAAGAAAAAAACAATGGCAAATGTTCGTGAAACCCAAAACAAAAATGGTTAATGAACATGCGTGCAAACAATTAATTCATCATCATATTTTTGCATGAAACATCTTACCTGATGATGATGATTCCAATACTGCTGGATCCACCGGTTCTCCACGCTGACCACCTCCATCTCGAGCTTCAGGACACCACAGCTCGGCGTTGTCCTCCCCTTTCAGCAGCTAAAACCAACACAACACATTTACACACATTAACACAAATTTTGACATGGCATGACACAACACAAACATACAATACACAAAACAAACACTTACAAAAAACACCTTTCCCCGCAAATCCGCTTGTGCCAAGCACTCCCCTGCATCAAAAAATCCGTTCCTGATCCACATGCATTGTTTATGCAACACACATGGACGGCATGATGAAAAAAAATTGCACTGCAAAAAAACAAAGAAAAATGATGATAACGACGATGACAACACATAAAAACATATATACAGACAGAACACCAACACATAAAAACATATATACAGACAGAACACCAACACATACACATATATACACACAAATCACGTCATAAACACTATTGCACCATATAATTTTATATTAAAATATACTAACATTCATTGCGTAAGAAAATCCGAGATGTTCCGATTAGGTTGATAAAGTTGAATGTAAAACAGTCCATAAGCTATACATTAGCTTATGGACTGAACTGAAAATTTCAAGTGACTGTGCACCGCACATTTCTCACTTTCTATGGTTCACTTTGTATGCATTGCATATGTGAACAAAGACGAAGGCATTTTATGCATGCATGCATACATTGTACAATGTACACCATGTTATTCTTATAGAAACGGCGTTTAATGTCGCCATTTCTATTCCGCCATTTGATTAACCCGTGAGGAGATTCAAATAAGAAATTTGTATGATTTAATGCACCATTTATTCTTTACTGAACAATACATCCTTACCATCGTCCACATGAGCACTTGGGTAATTTCTCTTCAAAATTGTTTCCATTTCTAATTCCAACGTCTCTGGAAATATTGCAGCTTGCTTTTTGCAAGTCAATAGCCTTTTCTCAATTGCTTCGTTTTGACTAATCAACAACTTAGTATTGTCGAAACCTACGTTTTATAAATTTATTTCCAAAACGATTTTCGAATATTTGTAAAGAATATCGTAAACCGGGGATCGAGACTCGCTAAATTGAATCACATCTGAGCGTAATCGAACATAGGCATTAGTGCACTAATAGGGATTATTCATTGTCAAATTCTTAACACATTCATCTGTTAAGTTTTCGTCCAGACATGTTAAGTTAAAAAATGATAATCTTGACGCTCTCGTGTAAATTTCAAACGAGTGCTGTATAAGTTGCGAAAACGTCTCATATGGAATCTTTCCACGAGGTTTAATCATTTTAAGAATGTTGTTACTTTTGTAAGCATAGCCAATGACCAGAAATTCCAGGTACGTTGCTGCAATCAACCATCGTAAAGAGTGTACATTAATAACATTATTGAAGAAGGGTTTCCCTGTTCTAGCAAAAGTTTGTAGTATGATATTATCAAGTCCATCAACTTTTATTTACGATTGGATTTAATTATTCGTGGAAGATATTTTAAAGCCAAGGGAACGATACAAAAAACGGTCACAAATGTCCAAATCCATAAACTTAGTTGAAAACTTGAGATTAGTTCATGAAATGGTAACGATATTACGTCAGATATGCCTGAACTAATGAATCGATAGTTTGACTTTCATTTGAAAAAATAATTATTTTCCTAATAACTTCCGTCAAAAGACTTCGGCAAAATCATCTACCCGGTTTTCTCTACCTTACACAAGCAAGCGATGTATATTCTTATATACAGTATCTAGATTTTGTTATTTTAAAGCCGAGAAAATAAAATATTACCTGAATAATTAATAAGATTGTTAAGTAAATATCCTAACATATCAACTATCCCAAGTAGAAATATAAACTCTAAGAAAAATAAAAGTCAATCAATACATTTTGATTTTTTTGGTAATTGAGATTGTATGCTCTTACATAGGAAGATTTATAGGAGTATACGTTTCTGCCCCATTCGACAAGCATATATACATGTGCTGTATGTCGCAAGTCCATCAAGTCGTAGTTTGCCATGCAACGCAAACTTTACCACATCTAGTATTAAACATTCTCTAATGACCGTTACAACCACATTGTGCTTATCTAGCCAATTAATCAGTACCATGGCCAAGCAATTATGTTGGACAAACTCAGCCGTGCTCACATGTAATACAGAAGCATAACGAATGATTACTAAATTTCGAAAATAAATTGATTTCTTAATAACTTCCGTCAGATACGTAAGCTAAAATAATTATTCCACAACCAAAATTGCGAACTACTTGGTTTTCTTTACTCCGCAACTCCAAACGATTCAAATCAAACTGACTA
>JAQFZG010005375.1:0-10418 GCA_034695465.1 Entomobrya nicoleti
ATAAATGTATATTTTGTGTTTTTTAGAATGATAGTGCCTCAGTTCCGGCAAGCGGATCCACTGCACTACGCACCAGCTCGAAAACGAACATCCACAATGGGAACAACAGCTCCTCCACGGCAACGACAAATGGAACTTCAAGTGGTGAGTCAAAAAGTGAGCTGCGCGTCTCTTGTGCCTCGGGCATCTCGTCTAACGGTAACTGCTCCACGCTAACTAATGGCCATGTCAATGGTCACAGCCACGTTCTGACTAATGGGCATTCACACTCGTCATCAAACAGCAGTGCTGGCACTCTCAGCGGACGCCAACAACAGTCGCAGCAGCTACACAATGGCGAAGGGAACAATAATGGGAGCGCATTGACACTCGGCTCAGCAAACTCAATTTCAAATGGCCAACCCACAAGCAATGGAACGCTTAGAGTCCAGTCTCACAAACTACCCCTCCTTCATACCAACAATAACTCATAACCAGACAGTACTTATAGGCAGCAGGTAAGTCGAACATTAAATTTATTTGCTTTGCGTTATACTTTTAAAAGCCGTTTTAATTCGTGACAATACTCAAAAAGCTAATTATAGAGCAAGAATTAAGGATCCTAAATGAAGTAGAATATAATATGTTTCATAGCAAGAAATTGGTACTGCCGATTTCATCCAAAACCATCATACGAGTTACATGTTACATCGTCACTGCAAGGCTACATATATTATATAATGTATACTTGTATTACTGCTACTTGTTTTTGCGATACAAATGCTAACCTGCAACGGTGTCTAGTAAAAATAGTTTCCACCATGGGATGTTCAACTGAATCCTTAATAATCAAGTTATAAAAGTAATCAGTCTAATCACAGCAATTTTGAAAATGTACTAGCGTTAATGTGTAATGGTGAAATGCTCTCCTTGAGTACATGTCATACATTTTTTGTATGGTGTGGGCATTATTTATGCAAGCAGAATTATCGCAATTATTAAGTCAATTACATATTTTAAATTCGTTACTGATTACCGTGTAAAATTTGTTCATTATATTTCAGATTTAAAGTCACTTTAATTTATTAATTTAATCTTTCCGGTAAAATACTTATTTTCAGGCTCAAAAGATAACTTCTACAATTTAAGTCATATTAATCCCTCCCTAAATGCTCATGATTTTAAAATATGGATAAATATTCGCTAAAACCTTCAGTTTATTATTTGCATTTTATTATGCAATGAGATTTATTGAAATGTGGGTGATGAATAAATGACTATAAATATGAGACGAGTTTTTGAGATCTTATTTTCATGGATAGCAAATGTGAAGTACAGTTGACACATTTATGATCATGCAAAAATAAAATAAACTATTTGTGTTAATAACATTCATCAATTGGTTCAATAGACAATTGTAGTGAGTTAAAGTTTAATATTTCACATCAGTAAAGACGTGCACAATTCGAAGAATTTAAAGATTGTTATCAATGCAATGCTCACAATTAATAAGTATTTTGGATTTTTTAATGCTTCCTGCTTAGACTTGGCAATTATATGACCAATTGGAAAAAATTTCAACTTTTCAATCCACCAATTCTGGCAAGATAAATTTAGTTCATTGATTTCATTAGTTTACTTGTGATTGTCATCGAAAACGTTTTTAAGTTGGCTTTTGTTACATTTTTTGATTCAATTATTTTTAATTGGGATTTATTTATTTATTGTATTACAGAAATGTGGAAATTTCGTTTAGGACTGGATCTTAAGGACTTACTGTTCTCTTTTGATAGCAAAAAAAACAAGAAAATTTGGAAATTACAACAATTTTGTGGTTTGTCTTATTTACACTATAAAACCCATATCTGTGTATAATATTAATTCCGTGGGTTCCTTCGCGAGCAAAAAAATAATAATCTCCTGTAAACATCATCAGCGTATTCTTTAAGTAGATAGGCATAAATAGACATAGTTTAAATACGACGAGTGTATGTGGTGACACAATGTAGTACCGCTTTTACTACGCAGATATGCTATTATATCAATATCGTGTATTATCATTACTTCTAATATATTATTGCTGTTATTTGAATCAGGTCAAATCTAACTCAAATAGTTGACTGTATTTAGTAGAAAAAACTTCACGCTATCAGACACTTCTTAAATAATGCAAGTTTCTTTTTACGAAAGTTGAATAAAAATAGTTTTTAATATTCTTATTCATACAAATTAAGAGTAATCAGGCTCGTATTGATAAATATATGTGTCTAGGTCGACGGCTGAAAAAAATACAACTTTGTGTCCGTTATTATAGTAAGAAAATCGAATGGTGTAATAGGTAAAATACTTACAACTTACAATTAGACTCTAAAAATTCCTCTCTTGCAATCATGCCCTCTCCCGTGCTGTCAGTTTTAAGTTTAGTTTTCATCATCAATAACATTAATGACTAAATTAAGCAAAAGGAAACAAGATCAATGATCCTTTTAATATTCGTGGAATTAAAGGAAGTTAACCGCTCGATCAAAACTTCTTGAAATTTTTCTTGAAAACGTCATTATTGTTTCTGACATTTCACTTATATTTACACAACGGTGAGAGCAACTTTATTTTTAAAAAATTCCATGCTTCACACACGTCATAACTGCCATTTTTATACGCCGAGAGTGAGACGCATTATATAAGCATGATTATTACAATTATTTCATACTTTACACTTTTTTACAGACAATTTTATAGAAATTACTTCAGTTTAAAAAATACTCTCATTTTATTGCTCTGTTTATCATTATTACTGCATTATGTCTAGCGCACTGAAAAGGTTATCATTCTATTTATTGGATTAATACCAGTGCCAATCCGCTACAAATTGCGAACTTTCATAATTCTGATACTCACAAAACTCACTGTAAATCTCATCTAGCCCCAAAACATTATTAAAAGTTTTTTTTCATTCTGCTTTAACATTGTATTTCATCAAACATGTATTTCACAACCCTCAAAAATACAATCTGGTTGCTCAATTGTCAAACTTACAAAACAAATACATTAAACTGCAGCGATTAATATTCTATGGAATGATACTTAAAATGTATGCACATACATAATATCCGTTCCAATTTTGAGAATTTGGAATGATAGGGTTCGTATTTCCAGACATATTCTTTTTTTAATGATTGCAACAATGCAAAGAAATGAATAATGTAAAAAGATTTTAGTCCAGATTTTTGTGCATAAAAAGTTGCACACGATCACTCAGACGGAATAAGTAAATAGTTGCTTAAGAATGAATGATAAAGAGAATGATTGTGAAGTTTTTTTTTGAAGTTTTTTTTGAAGTAAGAAAGTTTCTGTGGGATCTAAATGGAAGTCGTGTGTAATACTATTTATTTTATTCAAAGTTTTTTTTGAACAGGATGTTCACGACAAGACTGCTTAAAAGTTTCGCCTCTGAACCTTTCCATAATCTCTTTTTCACTTTTTGTCTTTTTCTTCTGCGTTTTTAGAATGACAAATATTTAAATGCAAAATAATATCAATATCACTTTCATTCATGCCATCATGATATGACGGAATATGACGTTATGTATATCCTTCATTAGATATTCCATACTGTAACGATCTAAGCATAGTTTTAATTTTAAAAAATGTTTTATTTGCTCATTTTTTACTAAAAAATACTTCTAAATATCAGAAAGATAGAATTTGAAAAGATCAGTCAAAAAGATTATTTCAGTCACAAATTTTGATGATACAAATGCGAAAATAAACGATATACAGAAGGATTGAAGTAATTTGATATTCTGATTTAAAACTCATTATGCGTATGTACTTAAATCTACCCTGGTTTTCCATGAAAAAGGCACTGCAGTATGAAATTACAAGTTTTAATTAGATTTAACATTCTAATTCGATCTTACATGGATAGTCTTAAATACTTATTGGCATTGGATGAAAGATATAACCACAAAATCTGCTTTAGACTTTCTTGTGAAAGCTTTGGCGTTTACGGACTTGTTAATGGACTTCACCTATATTAAACGTTTTTGATAATTTCTGTTGAATCTCTCCTGAAACAATAGTTTCATTTCCCAATTATAGCGGGGCCATAAGATATGAATGCAAAGAAAAGTGGAAAGAGCAAATAAAGTTATTAACGAAACCAATCAGTTGAACAGAAAAATAAGAAATAATTTTCAGGTTCATCATCATGACATTTTACACACAGTCAGTAAATTTAAGTACGTTTTGTCGATGTCATAGTTTGTCTGTCTTCTGCCTACTGAAAAGCTGAATGGAGTACATAAGCATCAAGCAGTTAGTACATCATTCAAATAATTTGTTAGATGTGCCAGATGGCCTTAATTAAAAATCGTTCCCCCTTTTGATAATGCACGTAGAACTGATATGTAGATTTTTTACTTATAAACATAAAAATAATATATTACAACAATCTTTTGCATTTTGATAATAATCGTATTCCATATTCATAAAAATAATTATAATAATCGCAATAACAAACAAGAAAAAAATACAAAAATAATTGCAAATAATATAAAGTTGCCGCTTTTTACGAAGTGATTTCCAGTTTCGAAAAAAACACAGAAGTCTTAAAATTAAAATATCGCTTAAATGGGATTTTATACAGAACGATGACAACCAGCAATATAGTCCCGGGCGTTACCACGTATAATAAAAACGCATACAATCTTTAAGAACCTTTTTGGAATAATATTTATTCTAGTTTAATTATCATGATTATTATCGTTGCTTATAATTATCGTTTTTGATGTCACTTAATTATTAATATTATGTTCATCCAAGACAGGAATGCAGAGAGGAAAGTAAGCATTGAGAAAAGAGTAATTTTTATGAGAACCACCCTCGCGTTGTATATACATAAAATAGTAGCATCATTTTGAAAAATATTATTATCGTTAGTTACTTTAATCATTCGTTGTCGTTGCCGTCATGTAAACATTTTAGTCATTACATTAATTACATTTAAATAAAAATATTAGTACATTTATAATTATTATAGATTATATCTCTTTATATGTTAAGGCACAACTTTCTTCGTTATTATTATAATTATATTCAAGCTGTACTAAGCAATTCGGGAGAGCAGGCGTCGTTTCTAGAAAAAAAAAGTTTGTATCTAGTAATAATTATGTTAAGATTATCATACTAAGCACATCTTGTAGAGTTTAAACCATTGTGTTTTTGTATTTCTCTTTTTTTTCTTTTCCGGACGTCGGGAAAATAAGCAAGATATTCGGCATATAATTTACCATGGAACAATTCGGCAATAATATTGCTTTTCGTAAGCAATTTTAAAGTGATGGCGCGTTAAACACCCACCACGGTATGTTTTTTGAAATGAGCTTGTTGAATAATGGATTCACAGTCGAATGTTACACAGGTTATTGCAACGACGTTCGATTGTGTTGGTGGGAAAAGCAAATTGTGTTTTTTCGTTTGTTTAGTAAACAGGAGATGAAGTTGATAAATGTGATGCATCATACAACTACAGTAATACTAACAATACCACTAATATTATAACATAAGGTTATTAAACTATTCAATCTATTGTTAGCGCTAATATGATTATTAATTATGAATTTACACATTACACACGCCCACTCTATTGATCATACTTGTTACATTTACTCATGTATAAATTACCACTGTTGCGTCGAATTGACAGTGTCTTTGACATTTTCGTTTTAAATTATTTTCTTGAATCTCGTTGGTCCGAACCACGGCGTCAACGCACTAGTGTCAATCATTCAAGAATACGCCTTCACAATGTCATGCAAATTCAGTTGTCTTATTTTTTTGGCAGGGCGGCAACATTTAGCATGCTTTTATGCGTGGCTGTGAAAAGCAAACAATGCATAAAATTCATTTCACAACCTCGTAAAATCCCAGCTCGCACAGTAAAAATTTGCTTCAAAGTGTTTTCCTTTGCGATCATGATAATGTTTATCTGAGGATTCAAAGATCTTTCTTGTAGTTCCCTCCCGTGCTTCTACACATACCAAGTATGAACGAGTTGATGGAAGGGAAGATTTTTAAAAAATGAAAAATTATGCTGTGTGACCTTCCATGCGTTTTGCTTTTCAGAATTGCTTAACAATTTCACATCAGACATATATAACGGAATCTATACCAATTCACGTTTACCTTCTTACTGCCAGAACAGTTATGTAAATATTGCAAATCTATCATACACAGTGATTTTTTACGTTTTATAGTTGGATAAGAGAAGGCAACATATTATAGGAAAGTTGTAGTAGCGTAAGGTAAAGGAAATACATAAAAGAGAATTTTTTCTAAATGTACCGTTCACCGTTACTAGTACGTAAATGCGCTTATTAGGTGAGAAGGAGTTTTAGTTTAATTCCACGGAAATAAAGATAAGTATTCTGGAATAAGTTTTAGTTTCGTCGACATGTTTTGTCCATATGTATTACTTGAACTCGCACATAAATTGCATTTTACCGTTGATAGTAATATTATCATTATATTATTATCGTTAATACGATGAAATTACGTACATTTCAAGTCAATATTGTTGTGTGGCTGCTAAAACTACGTGTGTACAACTTCTGTCCGTTTTGTGCTACATTTTTTTCGCAACAACGCATTCTAATACAAACTTACAAACAACCATAATTATCGCAGAAATAATTAAATTTTGTTAGCTTTGATGTTAAATATATCATTTGTACAGTGAAAAATACCTCAAAAATCATCCTAGGGATCCTTAGGATCATACACATCATATTATACCGATAAATTTTTACCGAATACAAATTGTACATCAGCCCTTTTTAAGCTTTGAAACATGGTAGAACATCTATGCAAATAATATACACTATCATTACCAAAAAAATATCATCCTAGTAGCTATGAAATCCATATAAACAACTAAACCTGGTCCTTAAACTACGTTTGTCCTACTTTTTCACTGCTATTACATGCTACAAACATTCTAAACAATAAACATCCATGGACACGCTGTTATGATAATGATGACAGTTGTAGCATACTATTATAAAAGCATAACATAAGGTAGTAGTAGGAATTGAATGAGTGACAATGATGATGACTGCTACTCTCGGCAACTACCCTTATAAAATATTTTGTACATTATTTATTATACGGAAAAAGTAAACATTAAATAAAAAACATGAATAAAGTGTAAACCAGTCCATACACAAATATAAGAGTAGTTTGTCGTGGTATCACTCATAAATACCATCATTGTTGACAAATTATATAACAACAGAAAAAAACGCAAAGACTTCATAATTTTTTGGACTTAACACACTATTATTTAATGAATTTCTACCAGATAGTAACGAGGAAAATCTCATTATACATAATTGCAAAATGAGGACGATCAAATCATACAAAGAGAAAGGAAAACTTTTGTATTTCCTTTTGCCATAGGATAAAAAATGATATGACATTTGTACCATAAGCATAAGTAGATACTACTTCAACTATGACGAGGACGTTTCCTTTTCAATTGCAAAGAATTTTTTTTTTGGATAGGATGATGATAATATGTCCATCATCAGGTGAATAATACACAACTAAGCCACGCAGTAAGTCATAAACTGTCGACGACTTCGAAGAACGAAAAAAAAAAAATGTACGTCAACAGCCTACTAGAAAACTTTTCGTCCAATTTAGGGAGTAATTAATAGTAATATGTATGCATATTGTTGCGTTATCACTACTATTATTACACCTTGCTTGGAAGTGTATAGCAATTAATGAAAAGTGAAGCAAAAATAAATGCAGTAATTTTACGGAAGAATAATTACATTTTAGAAAGTTGTTTTTTTCTCGCGCTTGAAAAAACAAAAAGGAGATGAAGAAGAGTGTGCTGTTTTTTAAGTTTGCTTGGAAGAATGCGACATCCGTGTAACGACGAGTACCGCTGTAAAATGTTAAATGTTGAAGATTAGTAAGAATGACGATGTAAGTTAATTAAGAAGCTAATACATATAAAGTAATAATACAATAAGTATGCGCTGTAGATTTATAGTGTAGTAAGTAAAATTCTTCAATGCTTAGAATTTGGTTGAATTATAATTGTAACGATAAGTTTAGATAGTTAGTAGTACAGATTAAGATATGTAATGATAACATTATATATAGTCTTGTTGTGTGTTATATTTATAATCGCCAAACCAGTTTGACTGGCTTAACCTTCCTTTTTGTCACTTACTTCATGACAGTTATCATAATAATAATATGAATATAATGATGGAAAGAAGCGGATTGGTCGTCTTGGTAATGACTTAACTATTAATATATAAAAAAATATTATTATTTGTTGTATGTAAACTACGGTTAAAATAATTATACGGATCTCTTTTTGTAAGAAAATAATATTTGTGATGCTCTGAAATGTTTAAAAAAAATCCTTCTACCGTTTTCACTTTTTATTTGCATATCACCCCAAAATATCTATCATACGTCATTAAATCATCATAAAGAGGAATTATTCTTACAATATTTAGATGCATGGATATTCGTCGTCGGATAGTACAACGTGCCTACTGTGGATCAACGCACACTTCAAACAAATCCCTTTTATCATTTCAATCATGAATCATAAAATCGTAACAAATGTAAAGTTGGCTTATTGCGAAAGGAAAGCATAACTTGATATTATACACCTTTCAAGAAATTCCAGGAATCTAGAGAGATGAGCTTGGAGAAACTAAAGGAATAAATCATCTCAAACCTGTGAATACCTAATATTATAAGTAATTTTGTAAGTGAATTCATATCTTCCATATATTCATTCAACCATTTTTATGGCAGTCGTTCTAGCATCTGTCTGCAAAAAGGAGGCTGTATTAAATCAAAGGAAACCCATTCATGTAGTAACGATTTCTGATGCAATTGGCTCCAGTATGTCAGCAAAGCGTTTTTGTGTCTTCTTCAACCCCTTTAATATATATTTATATACATATATTGCGATTTACGTTGAGCGTTGCAATAATTACCATAAATATCAAAAGAATCCCTTGGGTTGATTAACTTTTCAAGATATTAATTCATTTTCTTGGCTTATACAATTTCTTTGGAACGATACCCACTACCATTACCTACGACGATTTATTGGCAAACGATGTTTTAATGAGTTTAAGGAAATGTGTTCCTTTTTTCTAAAACGCTGCCTCATATATGCTCACGTGTCAAAACACACTTTACGTTAATCGTTCGTAACATGGAAGACCGTCATACATTTCTAGCTACTTTCTACACGTGGCGTATGCATAAAGTAATCCATTGGTGGAATGGTATTTACGGCCCTGCGATCGTGCTGTGGGAAGCCAGTCATAATAAAAAGGGGACAGGTAAGTCAAGTAAGTCTATTAAGCTCTTTAGTTACGTAGTAAAACCTTTTTACACGACCATTGACTTCATGAGAAATAAAATCCTTGTAACATTCACATTTAAGTATGTTTTCTAACGTAAGTACACAGATGTGAACTAAAAGAACAATAAATAAATAAAAGTGCAATGAATTCGTTTCCAAATACTGAGCTCTCTTTGAGAACACCACAACATGTACGCAGGTGGTGGTTATTAATAGCCGAGGTAAATTAGTTACTCTAGAAATACGCAGCTACAGCACTAGCCGCTTTCTGCAGATTTAATTAGGATAACTCCTTTCCCCTCCAAATACACCTTCTGTCTCTGTTGGCATCAGCGTAGAGTAAATTACTAGGTGTGGCTACAGGAAGAAGGCTATCCCTATCACCATTTATCCCTTGTCATTTTAACTACACAATCCCTACTCCAAATTGTTCGGCACACAACATAACAAGGGTTTTAGTTACCAGTTTTACGATAGTAGTAGGTTGTGGTAGAAGCACTGTTGTGGCAACATTAATAGTGTGGCGACACTCAATTTCTAAAAGAGTCAAAGTAAACCCATGATCATCGTATCTATATCTGACAACTACGCACAGCAATATCTAACATAAAAAACGTAAACTTTTTATGTCACAAAAGTGAAATACCAATACATTGTCAACAAGCCATATTGGCAATAAAATGTTGACCAGTGCTTATAGAATGAGTAAAGTATCAGCATGCTAAATACTAAATGTTAATGACTCCACCGCTATATATCATAAATCAGTTGAATAGCTAAACTTCATAAACAATCCCACGTTTTGGACCGCTGACACAGAACATAAATTCTGGGTAGGATGATGAAAGCTGCTGAAACAAAAAATTACTTGAACGCATATTTTAATAGTTTCAGATTGTCTCATTCGATGTGTGATGGAACTTGACATGCAGTATTCCGCGTTTTACCCTGTAGACGCAATGTATGTGTTAACATTTTGACTTGTTGACACGGTGTCGTAGAATCACAAAACAGTAGAAAAACAATTGTC
>JAQFZG010005376.1:0-10418 GCA_034695465.1 Entomobrya nicoleti
GTAATATTTACTGCATTGGCCTTCTGTTTGGGTGCGTACATTTCAACATTTTATTTAACACAACACACATATGACACATACCCGTTCAAGATCCGCATGAAATTTTTTATTTTTATATTCTCCTTTAGGGTTGGATTCCCAAAAACGCCCCAATGAGCAAGACATATGAAAACTTCTTTGGTTTTGAAACTGTGGTGGTGGACTGGAAGTGGTAGGAGTACCATGAAGAGGACTTGAAGTTAGTGCTGATACATTATGTAACTTAACCGCTCCACCTGACAAACACCAGGACTGAAAATGATGGTCAGTTGGTACTATCCTTCTTAACATTGTGGTTTATGATAATGTCTTGAATTCTACTTCAATCGACTAGAAGCCGTGATCAATGTCACGTGTATGTTGTTACTATTGTTCACAATCACAAGTCATGAATTGAATCAGCAGAAACTGATAGGTCAAAGGGCAGAATCACATTGGTCCCAAAACCATACAATAATTTATAATTTAATGCCTTGACCTTTCAAAATTCAAACTGTCAGCAGGCCAGGTCATCGGTGTCAGGTGCCACTTCGCAGACTGAACACAAAACCGCAATGCATCTTACTGGATTGGATTGGACCCCAAAACAGCAGAGTAGAATAGCGCAGCTGTTCTGAGTAGAGACACCAATGGCTTCATTGTGTTGTCTATATTTACCCCAAAAATTGAACTGGATACCGTCAGTTTACAAACTTCGCTTTTACAACTTCATTGAATACATTGTTTGATTAAAAAACATCATCAGCCGGTCTCAAGAATTAATTTAAGCTACATTTACTGTTAATTAATATCCTATTGACTGTGTGCTGTGATTATATCAATAGTACTAGTTTCATCTTTTAGGGGGATTTTTTAATAGTACCTTAGCACGGAAAAGTACTGGATTAGAAAGTGGGCGTGATTTGAACAAGGTGAGAAATTTTATTATTTTTAGGTGACAAGCAAAGTAACAATTTGTCGTTTTAGGTTTATATAACTAGATTGGAAAATTCCAGCGTTGTTCATTTATGCATTTGAGCACATATGAGAGTTTTAATTAATAGTGTATTTAACTTAAATTGATATTTTTATTTATTGATCTCAGCAAACAAATTAAGCAAGGGAACAATGGACTTTCCAGGTGAAGATTCTGGCTTGGAATTTGAAGACAGTAACAATGCAGTGGACGATTCCCTTCCACAAATTAACGTAAGCTTTTAATATATTGCACCAGAAATTCAATATTCTTGTGGAGTCCAGGTTAATGTGTGTTACTTTATTTTGACGTACTAGTTTCAACCGGAGAACCCTGATGAGCTGGATGAGGGTATAGGACTTGTTCAAAATGCTCTTCTCAATCCAATGGCATTCCCACATGTGCCAATTATGATTATGGGCGGAGCAGGTGTAGGCGTGATGCCGCCCCACATTCAGTTACAACAAGCTCAAGAAGCATTTCTTCTTCAGCAACAACAGCAGCAGCAATTGGATTTGGAACTTGAACCCGAAAACAGACAGGCTGTTGTAGAACAAGGAAATAATGTCAATTTGGTGAATGTAGTGGTCGAAAATCAAAATGTGAACGTAGGAGGCATACCTGAGAATGCAGGTTTCCAGCTGGATCCAGCTGCTGGAGACGCTAATAACAATGATCAACCTGAAGACGCCAATAATAATACTACTGATCCCGCATTACAACAACTTCAACAGCAGCAATTGATATTACAGCGACAACAGCAGAATAATCAGCAAAATCTCCAAAATGCTGCTTCAGATAACACATCGGATTCTGTGATTGAAAATGGGAAGAATGATAAAGATAAAAAGGACAAGAGGAAGAAGAAAAAGAAAAAGAAGAAAAATCGAATGGTGACTGTGATTGGCGCAGATGGGTCTTTCAGAAAAGAATTACCAGCCAGTG
Organism: Entomobrya nicoleti; assembly: GCA_034695465.1. Lineage (NCBI taxonomy): Eukaryota > Metazoa > Arthropoda > Collembola > Entomobryomorpha > Entomobryidae > Entomobrya > Entomobrya nicoleti. The sequence continues at coordinate 1,940 of JAQFZG010005376.1, forward strand.
ATGTCGTAAATGGAGCGAAAAAGAGTGACACTAACGGAGTTGACGGTGATGAAAATGATGAGCCCGAGGAAATTGTCGAAGTGGAGTATGTAACGTCACTTAAGTATTATATTTATGGTTTTGATATTTAGTTTGCGTAGAATTTTTTTAACATAATGTATCATTTGACTTATTTATTTAGATATGTACCGGAGAAATTGGAGCTGAGTGTTTTCGACCCGATGTACAGAGCGTTCGCTAACGTCTTCGAGAATTTTCGCATTGCTGACGCTTCACTGAAAAACAAAGCTGAAGATGACACGGATAGTAAAGTTGAGGACATGTTAGCGTTGAAGAAAGTTCCAAAGATAGATTTGGATGATGATCTTGACGAGGTGTGAATTACATATATTGCATTTTTAATTTTTACCCTATGAAATCAAACATACCGTGCCTGTAGATCTAACTTTACATTTTTTTTGATTTACAGAAAAGGGAGGACGAGAAACCTAAATTGTCTAAACGAAAGTTAAAGAAACTTACTCGATTGTCTGTAGCAGAACTTAAACAAGTAGTTGCCAGACCTGATGTAGTGGAAATGCATGACGTAACGGCGAAAGACCCTAAATTGCTGATCCACCTAAAGTCATACCGCAACACGGTACCTGTACCGCGTCATTGGTGTTATAAGAGAAAGGTAAGATGTATTAAATAATATAAGTTTGAACTTTAATTGCTCCGAAAATATTTCGCAAACTAAGCTTTAATATTTTTATGATTATAGTACCTCCAAGGAAAACGTGGTATTGAGAAGGCACCCTTCGATTTGCCTGGATTTATAAAGAAAACTGGTATAATGGAGATGAGAGCTGCGCTAGCTGAAAAGGAAGATCAGAAAACATTGAAAGCTAAAATGAGGGAGCGTGTTCGTCCTAAAATGGGAAAAATCGATATTGATTATCAAAAGCTTCATGACGCTTTCTTCAAGTAATCAAATGACTTTATTTGAAAAAGAAATATTTAAGTAGCTTGAAATTGTAATTTTGAATTGACTAATAGTAATTATTGATAATTTGTTAACATAGGTGGCAGTCAAAACCTAAAATGACCATTCATGGTGATTTGTATTACGAAGGAAAAGAATTCGAAACTCGTATGAAGGACAAAAAGCCTGGAGAGTTGTCTGATGATTTAAGGACAGCGTTAGGAATGCCAGTAGGCCCAACTGCTCATCGAGTCCCACCACCATGGCTAATTGCAATGCAGCGTTATGGACCTCCACCTTCATACCCGCACTTAAAAATTCCAGGCCTGAACGCTCCTATACCTGATGGGTGCAGTTTCGGGTATCATGCGGGTGGATGGGGTAAACCTCCTGTCGATGAAATGGGTCGGCCACTTTATGGTGACGTATTCGGAATAACAAACACGGATGACTCAGTAAGAAGCATAAAGTTTGAAATTAATATTTTTTTCTATCACATTCTTCACATTTCTCAATTATACCATTGTTAATATAGGCGGCAGCGGAAGAAGAAGCAATTGATAAGAATTTATGGGGAGAACTTGAGTCCGAAGAGGAATCCGAAAGTGAAGAAGAGGAGGAAGAGGAAGAAGAAGAAAAGGAGGAGGAAGAGACTGAAGCACCGGAGGAAAGTGGCCTTCAGACACCGGCCGAAGGTCTTGCTACTCCATCTGGGTTCTCTAGTGTGCCTGCTGGTTTAGAAACACCAGAAATGATTGAACTCAGGAAACGTAGAATTGAACAAGATATGGAAGGGTACGATTAACATATCTTTTTAGTGAATTATCTGTAAAAAAATCTCTCGTTGAAATTAACATACTAAATTAACATTGTCTAAACTTTTTAGTGGGGAAACGCCATCACTGTATACTGTATTACCAGAGAAGAGAGTCGACCGAATTTCGGGATCTATGATGGCATCAACGCACGTGTACGACCTTACTGGAGTAGGAAAGGAAAAGTCCAGAGCGCCAGGATTTGCCGGTATGAAGGACACAAGTACCGTTGAACTTGCCCTTGACCCATCGGAATTAGACTTAGTAGATACAGCCGCGATGGAGGCTAGGTATGAACAAACACTGAAGGAAAAACAAGCGTATTCACAAGGCGAGGACTTGTCTGACATGGTAGCAGAACACACCGCCAAACAGAAGGTAAGGAATAACACGACTCATTTAATTAAAAGACGTTCACACATTCTGTGCTGAATATGATGAATGAGACGTGATAATTTTTGTTTTCAGAATAAACGGAAACGACAGATGCAGCAGCAAGATATGAAGAAAGGAGCAAAAAAGCAGAAAGAATTCAAATTTTAAATCGGAATGCCCTTTCAAATCCTCTGGAACGCTCCCCTTCTCATGTTCGCTCGTTTAATTTACTTGACTTTTGGTACATAATTTGCGTATTTCTGATGTCGGGAGGAATCAACTTTTGGATAAGTAGTTCTAGTTTTTCAGGAATTTTATTTTAAAAAGTTCATTATTATAATTATAAATTTGAAGCTTCAAAAAAGATCATATAAGCTAATACAGATATCTGAAAATGTATAGAATAAAACTTTGATAGTAATGTGTAATAATAAATGCCTATTCTAATGTTATATATTTTAGATCTTAAATCTAACTACTTATACATATATTTAATTCTTTTACGCTACAACATATTCACTTTTAGTGCAGAAATTATTTCGTCGCTCAAAAGTTAGCATACAAGAAACACAACATGCATCCTTTAATTGGAACAGAGTAAGTCCTAGTCCTATCCAAAATTGCCAAACAATACTAATACCTCCATCTCCATTTTGAGTTGTCCATGTCCATTTTTTTCCTTGTCCAATTCTTAAATAAGATCAGCAACTACACAAAACATACGAACGTTAATACTGTTATGTACCAAACTCCAACTTATTGTTTGCGATAGATAACATCAAGAGACAAAATTGTATTAATCTTACCATTCATGGGCATTTCATCAATTTGTGTGGAATAGTACTGCTCAATATCACGCAGAATTCTGATATCGTCCTCTTTCACGAAATTAATTGCGACACCCTTCCTTCCGAAACGACCAGATCGACCAATTCTACAAAGTAAATTAACCCACGATAGTTTTATACAAGTTTTTGTGGGAATATGTTATAATCTGTGCAAATTAAATTTTCAACAACGCACCTGTGAATGTACAACTCACGGTTGTTGGGGAGGTCATAGTTGATAACTAGAGACACTTGCTGAACGTCAATACCACGAGCCCACACGTCAGTTGTAATAAGTACTCGCCTGAAATTGCAACAGCATAGCATTGGTATCAATAAGTTCATGACATTGCCAAAAAACCAGTAGCACACAAATTTAGTTAGGATTTTTTTTATCAAGGTCTTACGTTTGCTGGTTTCTGAATTCTTTCATGATGGCGTCCCTTTCTTTTTGAGGCATTTCACCATGCATTGACGAAACGGTAAAATTACTCTCTCTCATCTTTTCAGCCAGCCAATCAACCTACCATGCAAAAATTATCATAGTATCCAAATTAAAGTATTACTACAAGTAGTGTACTATGAAATGAAACAACCTAATTTAACTTTATATGAGATTAATTCATACCTTCCTCTTTGTGTTACAGAAGATAACAGCTTGTGTGATAGTTAGGGTATCATACAAGTCACAAAGAGTATCAAACTTCCATTCCTCCCTTTCAACTGCAACGAAAAACTGTTTGATGCCCTCCAGTGTCAATTCATCACGTTTGACCAATATACGGATAGGGTCTGACATAAATTTGCTCGTCATTTCCAAAATTTCATGGGGTAACGTTGCGGAAACAAGAACAACCTAATAATAAAATAACGCATGTGACGAATTATTACCCAATACTTATATTTCCGGTAAGCTGTAAGGACACTAATTTATACCTGAGTTGATGGTGGTAAATAACGGTATACGTCATAGATTTGTTCCTTGAACCCTTTATTCAACATCTCGTCAGCTTCATCCAACACTAACATCTTTATTGATCGGGTGCGAAGACATTTACGACGAATCATATCTATTAAATACACAAAAAAAAATTAACCGAATACTTCTTCTAACTATTCCAATCTTAAATGCTACTCTCTCACGTACCGAAAACACGTCCAGGTGTCCCAGAAACTACGTGCTGTCCATAATCCAATTTACGAATATCTTCTCCAAGATTTGTACCACCAATGCATGCATGACACTGTACGCTCATGTAGTCTCCAAGAGCCAAAATAACCTATACATTAAAACACATGACACATGCATTTTAATTAGGTGAAATTAATATGACAGACTCATACTACTACTCTCATGTCTCGTAATACAGACAACGCTTAGGGCACCTTACCTTTTGAATTTGTACTGCCAGTTCTCGAGTAGGTGAAAGTACCAATGCTTGTGTCTCTCTTGTGGTGGTGTCAATGGACTGTAAAATTCCAATAGAGAAAGTAGCGGTTTTTCCAGTACCAGACTGAGCTTGTGCGATGACGTCCCTTCCCTTAACTATGGGCTTAATAGCTCGCTGTTGAATGGCAGAAGGCTTGTCAAACCCTAGAAAACACAAAAATTGTCGGCAATGTCACTGGCCTGCTCTTAACTGTCATAACTTAGTTGTCTCTTTTTAGTTCATATTTCACTTCACTTACCATACGCGAAAATACCACGAATAAGATCTTCTTTCAGACTCATCGAGTCAAAGGATTTGACAACTTCAACATTGTCACTTGTTTCAAATTCAACATTTGCAAGATCGTCAAGGTCTGTCTCAACGACCCTACGGGAAGTTGTGGCAGCCATCTTGTTTCTTAAATCTAACATAATTAAATAATGGACAATGTTAAACATTAGAATATAAACTAAATCAATCCTCAGTTTCAATTAAAATGTCGTAAAGAAAAAACCGGTATACCTGTAGACATCTCCTTTCACTTCACAACTCTCCTGGAGTCGGTAAATCCTTGAAAAATAATTAATTCTTGTCCAACTTCACGACAAATAGTTATTCAATTCACTTGTTATATTTTAAATCAAACTCATTTCCATTAATTTAAAACTTGTCAAAAACTCTCCAAATTATGCAAACAAGGTGAACACTGATCACTGGACTGAACACTGGACTACTGCCTGAAACGTAATACCATAAACAAAACATATAGATGCTCCCACTTTTCAAGCTCTCCCGCATTCTCTCAGCCTTCTGTGCGAGCATTACGGGGGAAGCTAAGATTCAATCAGTTATCGCTGTCCTTTGTTCACAGCATCTTCCACTTCGTGTGCATGCATGCAATGCAATGCATCATGCATGATACTTTACTTTACTTGACTACTGTCAGTCAACTGACATGGACTTGAACTTGACATGTCTTCGTCTTCTTTCAAAAAAAGTCTTTAATTGATGGTTATTAGTTTGTAGTATTATTTAAATAAATAGGTTTTAAGTTAAAATACTTAGGTTGACGCAGATACAGCAGATTTAAAAAATATTTCCATTATCCGGATAACTTTTGCAGGAATAATTGTGTTTTAAGTTGAACAAATTTAGAAGCATTTTAAATGTACCATTGTGTTTTTGTTTTACATTGCATTAGCTTGATGGTTGATTTCGTAAAAGCAAAGTAATCATATCATACTTTTGGCCATGAGAAAATTTGTTATAATTCCAGTAATGGTTAATGAATAGAACAGAACGAGGTTATGTTTATGCTTTTAGAGTAGCCGAAATTTAATATGAATGATTTGATACATTCATCAAATTGGACGTGTACTCTGTAAAATATGTATGCGTACAACTTTTATGGAAAAGGGGGTTTACACTTTTCTTTCTAAGAGTTTACTTCTAAGATGACGATAAAAATGATAATATCGATATACTAAAATGAATGCATGTAATAATCAGTTTTTCAACTTGTTGTGGAATGCAAGAAGGAGAGAGAGAGGGAGGGAGAGACCGGTTTTTTGGCTTTGGCATGGCATTGCTTGCGGACAAGTTGAAGAACTCACTTAAACATTCTATTCTTCTGTTTTTTTTTTGTAAAAAGGGGTTTCATATTTTTAAATAGACACAGTTGCATTTTTATAAAAATGTCTAAAAAATATTTTTGTGTTCAACTCATCATGTGTATCATACTAAACAGCCAATCTACATCTTTTGCACAGGCTTTAATTCAGGTTAGGTTACACAACCAATTCGTCCGATATTTCCCTGTTCCAGTTATTTACATTTATCAAAATACTTTGATTTGTAAAAGTACCTTTGAGAGAACACTAGTAGTGTTGTAAAATGATGTTATTTAGCCGATGAGATGACTATGCATGATGAGAAAAAGAAATGCCGCTGCGTGGCGCAAAAATCTCAGCAGAGTCTTCAGTTCATGATCATCCAAGTTGTCAGTTTGTACTACCAACGGAACAAAAACACCTTTTTCTGCCCCTGACTGGTTTTGCTTGCACCTGCTTTACAATAACAATCCAATCCACACAATGACTGACCGAGTGTGTTCTCTACACCTAAAGATTAAAGGAAAAAGCATACCACCTCGTATTTTAGCTTGTTTATGGTTGTTCCTAGTATTTCGATTATAAAAACAGTACGAGAAATGCGTTGGCGTCGACATTGGCATCGACAATGACATTGGTGATCTGGAAGTTAGTAAACTTTGATTTGCCCTTTTCTTATACTAAATACATAACGCAAATTAATAGGAAAACATTTAATGCATCCATTTTTCACTTTAATATACCGAATACATAATATGCATGTCCATTTTCCATACAAAGTTGTTCCATTTGGCTAACAGCGAAAAAAAACTATTACTTTTTGACGGTGGTATGGTGGTGAGGAGGAAAATGATACCAAAACCATTATAGTTGTTGATGCGATCGAGCAAAATAAAAACCAAACAGATATAGTTCTATAGTTCTATCCTTCCATTCATGATAACAAAAAATGTTGTTCCACCGAGATTCCTTGTTACTTGAATGTATTTATGATGTAATAGAATAGCTAGAAGAGATTCTATAGAGAAGAACCTGGAAAAAGTAAGCTGATATCACATAAAATAGGTAGATGAATGGGGAAGAAAGGAGAAAACATATGCCCATACGGCATATGCACAATCAATTTTTAGTAGGAGTATTTTATATATGGGGAAAAATGGAGACTTAAAGATAGAGTGGTAATGGCATGCTGCCTGCAACCTTCCCACCGTACGCCTTTTCCATTAGCAATCAGTTAAAAGCAATTGGTGATGGTGATGGCGGTGGTGGTGGTTTTGCTGGTGATACATGGCTAGTTAGCAAAAGTTCTTGCTCAAAGTATAATGTAAAGTTATAAAGGAGACATAGGCAGGCGAGGCAAAGGAGAGGGGAACTATAACCTTGTTGATTTTTTATGTACATAGTTTTCGTGTTAACATAACAAGGCTTCCTTTATCCTTTTTTTCTCTCTCACTTCTTCTTCTTCCCTCTTTTGGCTGGCTTTGGCTGCAAGCTTAAAAATATAAAGATAAAAAGAAAAGAACAGAAGTTGTGGTACGTGGCAAGCATTAAAACCTGATGCTGTACACATGCCCAAAGGGGTACTTTTTGTGTTTTATTTGAAATGGCATGCGATGCGATGGAACTTATCTGCCGCTGTTGATGCTGCCTTGTCTTTTATGTCTTTAATAGAAAAAAAAGCATGAAAAGAAAAATGTAATGTACGGCACACTCTTGGTGTCTCACACACACCAGTCACCAGTGGCTGGTTACTTGTTTTTATTACACGGCTATGACCATTCTATCTTTCATCTGCCCTCCTGTGACGCTTTACTATATTTATAAAATGTACATATATGTACCTACCTAATGTGCATAGCTATACTTCTCTGGTACTCTTCTGATGCACCTTATTATTATGTAACATCTATAGCTTTTTTCCTCTCTGCTTCCTTATTTTTCTCCATATTGTATGGATGCCTTTTTTATAATTATATTGCGCTGCTTTTGATGCCATATCTAGCCTCACAAAAACTCTTTGTAATCTGTAAACTTATCTTTTCTTCATATATCAAGCGTCATCCTCTCTCTCTCTTCGTCGTAATCATCGTATTCGTCCAGGTCAGCTACATTTACACTATTTTACCAGAGGGGCGCGCTGTACTTGTGCTGCTTGCCTTTTTATTTTTTTCCCAAAGTTGATTTCATGTTGAAATACTGCAGCTGCTGTGGAACTGGAATTTATTGTGGCATCTTTTATATGGCCTATTCATATGCCTATCATTTTGTCCGATTAGACTATAAATGCAGATATGCGCAACATGCACAGAATAATCAATCAGAGCAGAGAGGAGCTTATATGTAGGTATTATTGCTTATTAGGGTACGATTTGTGTCTGATTTTTAGAAATATAAAATAAAAAATTCTAGCGTTGCATAAATTTATTGGATTTATGTAACTTTTACAATGAGTTTTTTT
>JAQFZG010005377.1:0-10416 GCA_034695465.1 Entomobrya nicoleti
TCCGTGTTCTTCTTGTTAGATCAAGAAGTAAAAATATATTTTGTTATCTGCCTGAAATGTAATGAAACACGTTAATAAAGACTAAATTACTAAAATTAACATAGAACAACTTTGTCCAAAGTTGTATACTATTAAGCAAGATAAAAAGTCGTCAAAATTTCAATGATTTTTTTTATTATTACGATAAGATATTTTCAAATTTAAATAATATTCGAATTTTCGATTTTGTTTTTCGGAGGATGGAAAAATATGGGTTCCGTTGATATATAACTAAACCAAAATGTCAACAAAAATTTCAATGTCCAAATAAAACAATGTCTGCTTCGTGTTTGAAATAACAGTAGGACCATTTTGGAAGTGTTTAGTGTCGTGTTCATCCAACGATCACAAAAATTTTTGTTTTAAAGTTTATTAGTTTTTTCCAAAAGTACAGTGTAATTGTTTATCGATTGAACTACAGGAAAACGTTTTAAATAATATTCATAGTTTGAACAATTTCTGAGACATTTTAACCTAGCCTGACGTGGTCTAGCGTTACTGTTCACCGTTGACCTTGTCAATGAATATTTATGAGTATTTGCAAGTAAGATAATTAGACATACAAGAAAAGGTAACATTATAATCCATATACTTTCCTGTTTAGCAGGAAATTTCGCACTAAGTTCAGATTTTGACGGTTTGTTGTTCAAAGCCATTGTAAAAAATATCAACCTTTTTTTTTAAATGATGAACTGATATATTTCCGGATTTTTAGGTTAACTAGTTTTAATATTTTGTCTGATTTTATAATCACGTTTTTTGTCGTTTAAAAACAACTGTAAATTTGACCACTGAAATAATATTTAAACTTGATTCGATCGGATCTCAAGAGATATTGAAATCCGTGTATGGGTTTTACTCATACAAACATACAAAAAAAATATGATCCCTTGGGAATGTATTTTATGGGGGCATTTGTATTGTGGTATAAAACGCCTTTGGTTGGTGAACACATGCAACGGCATACTAAACAAGTAAAGGTGTAATGCTTCGTCTTTCATAATTATCCAGAAGATTCTGATATATTACTGCGCTCTCATAAGGATTTCATTGCTTTAGTTTGGATAACCATTTGATGCAAAATTCATTTGTAGAAATTGGGTTGAGTTAGGTCTGCTTGCTCTTGTAAAGTTTTCATGAAAGATTTTAAGTAGGTGTTATTTTGAACAATTTTGCTATAGTTACCCAATAATTCTAAATATTACAAGGCAAGCCAACAAATGTAACATAAATTACGATATTTTACATGCAACTCAATTACGGTACATGTTTAGATTATTATTGAGCGAATAATGTGTAGATTCGTATCAAAATTTATTGCATAACTTGGCAATAGTGAATTGTGAAACTGAAGATTATATAATTACTAGAGTGAGCAAACCAAAACCAAAGTTATGTCAAAATGGAAGTTATCTTGTTTTGATGGAATTTTCCCCAAACCAAAGTAAAAACAAGTAGACGTGCTAGGTTCAGATGCTATATTTTAATTTTTTCAACTTTCTTTTGTTTTAACGTGTTATTTTGAGGTTATTTCAGTTTTGAAGTGGAGTTAACTATTAAAAAGCTACGGAAAGTATGCTGGTTGCCACGGAAAACGTTAAACATTTTTTTAAATTCTGGTTGCCATAGAAACCGATTACCAATTTAGATTTTAAAAAATAACAGAGATAATCAAAAAATATACACTTCCAACAGGCACAAAATCGATACATTATGTTTCATTTTTTGCGATGTTTAACTACATCATAAATTAGTTAAAATAATAGATGCGCTTATATATTACACTTCGGTGTTTTCTAAAGACAAACAATACAACTTTTACATATTCAATATTGTAAACGAATTTTAGAAATGCTTTATACTCATTTTAGTCAATTATGATTACATTATATTAAATGACGCGGCAACTTCATACCCCATTTAAACTCAATGTTGGCCTTTCACTTTTATCTTTAGTAATTTCAGAGATAGACATTTATTTGGATTTAATTTTTAAACAACGAAATAGTTGCGAATTCAAACTTTAAAACTATTTGTGTACATATATTGTTTAATGGCTTAAAAACTTAACAAAAAGTTTTGCCAAAATAGTTATCTATTATATTTTATCGTTATCTTTCGTTTAAACATTTTATAAATTATCGTTCATCGTTATATTTATCATATTATTTGATAATAATTTATATTTATCTTTGTCATTTGAACATTTTGCAATATATCGTTATCTATTTTGTTGAACGGCTAATATTCTATCGTTATCTTTATCGTTCGATAGTTTAACTAGTTATCGTTTAACGTTAACAAAGTATAATTTAATCTTAATAAAAGTAATTAAAATTTATTGTTTATACAATTCAAATCATATCAACCTACGTACTAAACAAATACATTGTGCTAACCACTTGATGTTTCACTTGATGTTTTTGGCCTAATTTCTCCACGTGTATCGTATGACACTTAAACATTTGGTGATATTAACGCATCTGTGTTCTTGCTAGCAATAAATATATTGAGTAATTATTAATATTTTAAGTGTTCTCGTCTTTTTATCATTAAAATACACGCAGCACTTTAAACGATAAGGTCTACAAAAAAACCAAGGTTGGCTTCTGAATAAATATCAATTGAAGCCAAGTAATTTCAGCAAAATAAAATTTATCGCTAATCTTGAACTAGCAGAGTACATTTGTGCTATACCATTATAATTTAAGTGACACATTTATTGCATTTATGCTTATGCCATAGAACAAATTTATGCTTATCAAAAAGCTTTCAAAATAAATTTCCATTCCACAAATTTCCCTCGTCTCGGCAAAACATGTCTTCAGTGTTGTTAGATTTCTAAAAATTCACAGAAATTTTAGCTTCACAATTCGTTAAAAACTACTTAACATATTTTTTTTAAATTATTTAACTTAATTTGCCTACGGCATTTTACTTATATAATTTCCTAAATAATATGAAGCTGAGATTCACAAATTACTTCTTTTGGGCAAAGCCCCATTTTGTTGACATGTCATCACGCAATAAAAAAAATTAAAAAACATCTGTGAACCATGCACTTCGTTTTGTATTGTTCTTCTTCTGGAGTAATGTCACATAAAATAAATTGTTAAAGGAAAAATAGAAGTATTACAGTTATAGTAATTTCAGTGATAGTAATTTGAGAAAAGCAAATGCATCCGAGTTACTAAATTTGTATCTACAACTTCAATTAGAATTTCGGGAAAATTGTAAGGAGGAAGGTTGAGACGATGGGGTTCAGAACTTTGCCGTTGTTTTTATTAATTAATTTTTCTGGTTTCTAGAATGGTTGGAATTAGGCTGTTTTTCCGGCAACGTTTTAGGAATGCAATATGGTTTTTTGTTTTGGTCCATGTCATTTCGTTGTAGTCTTGATATCTAACGTAAAATAGACACCCCATGTAGTCTGTTTATTGTTTGCTCAATATTTTATTTTGTTGTTCATTGGTGTTTTAAAATGTTGAATATTTTCCTTTGTGTCTTGGTTTGAAAGTTGGAATAAATCCTGAGAGAAATATTGTGAAGTTTTCGGGTTTTTCGGAAGCTTTCGTCTTAGATGCTTGCAAAAATGAGGAACTTATTGATCAATCGAGTTATCCGCCGAATAAAGTCGACAATGTTACTTTGTGATTATATTTCTGTCTGTTCAATATGGCGTACATTTCATAAAGTGTTCCAGTAAAATATGTACAGGAATACGGAAAATGCATGTAAGGTATTTTAAGTACCAACCAATGAGAAGACCACTGTTATTTTACTTAAAATATTTTATCCATGGACAATTATGTATCTTAATGATATACATTTTTGACTATAAGGATTCACAAGATTTTTATTATCTCAAGCTTTCTTCAACTAACCGTTGACTTTTTCATAGAGCAGAAATATAATGATAAAAACAAATTATTCTTTAGCTAATCATTTTTCATAATACAATAATTAAATTAGTTAGAAAGTTCCATTGAACTAAATCAAAAGCTAATGGTAACCATGAGGTGATGTCGTAGCTTGGATTCCTGTCTGTGTGCTTGTGAATGAAAATCGATTATTTGTATATTCGGGGGAACCAGCGTTTTTCGAAACAAAGTGTGGCCATGGAGCCTGTATTTATATTGTGGGCGGTGTTTTCATCTAAATGTTGTGCAAGGGCTGATTTGGCGATTCCTTTGAGCCTTACATCACTTAAGTGGTCTTTTGCACTTTTTGCGATGTTTTCGGATTCTCGGATATAGACTTTTCCACAGTCACAATGAATGGAGTATATTATTGCAGGTGTTGATGGAGATTTATCTATGTAGTTATTTAGAATTCGACTTAGTTTTGTTCCAGTGTAGTATCCGAGTTCTCGATTCAAATATGTACGAATGATCCTTGCAATTTGATAAGTTATATTTCCAATTTAAATAATAGCGCACCATTTGGGTTTATCTGAAGCTGATAATGTTGGTGGTGGGGGTTTCCGAGGTATGTATGTATCTTATCTATAGGTATTTCAATCCTCAAGTATGTGTGGCGGAACACTTTCAACGCACAAGATTCCTAATCCCCATTAAAGATGGCGTCAGGACCTTTACAGAATGAATGATTTATTGAAAATAAACGGAAGCCTACTAAGCAAGGCCTATGGGGCAGACATGAAAATTACATGTACAAATTAAATGTATACTATAGATGACATCAGAGAGTGGAATATCATATATTTCCTCCAAACTCAATGTTTCGTTAGTTAAACATATAAAACCATGCTAATAGTTTATTTAACCTTACCAATCCATGCTAAATTTAATCGCATTTCTATAAAACCTATCTATGACGCTAACAGTTGAGGATGGATGTTTAGTTCAAGCCGCTCGACTTAAAGTATCTCTTTAGTTGTAAAGTAAAGTAAATAGTTGTTCCATTGAACTACGTTTTAGTGAAACATTGTACCACTTCGTTAAAAACTTATTTCGTTGATGTTTTACATTTAAAAACTAAAAATTGTGCAATTTTTATTACTTTAGAAACAATAAATAATTACGAGCTGTTGGGTTCTGTTCTGTGTATATCTTGTCGCATTCATCCACAAAAAGTGGCATCACGCAGGTTTTAATGTGCATCTCCAAGGATATAGCTCGGCTCACTACAGTTTGAGCTAATCAGGCATTGTGAATAAATATGATTGAAATATCTTTAGTGTTCAGCATCTTATTTATTCGCAGCATATACTGGTATTATGCTTGATCAAGGCATCACAATATGTAATATCATTTAACATTTTCATTTTAAACTAGGCGTATTTGAGAACGAATTCAATACTAAGTGTCATTTTAAATCGTTACAGCTTTCCGATATTAGGTACAATAATGCCATATTTTATGATGATTTCCTCAATTAAGACATAAATTGAGCATTCATCGGATTTATTAATGCGTACGTAGTTTCCTGTTAGAGCGACATCCGTTCTGGGTAAATTATTGTTGTGATTTTTACTGTTTTCAGTCGTTTTACAAATTCCACCTCTTTTTGTGCCGTGCTCAAAATCCCTAATATCAACATATTTTCCAAAATAAATTCATAAAGTGTCAAATATGCGAAAGATCATTTCCCAATTCTTGTTGTTGGTTCTGTTTTTGGAGACGGCAAAAAGTCAATCTGGTTTAAGAACCATCAATTTGTATTTTGAAAAAGATTTCCAAGGTATTGGAACTTTAGCAACAACCATAAATTGTTAGATGTAGTTGCGAAATTCATATTTGACTTTTTCAGAATTAAGGTGGCACAATGGTTGGGCGGATGGCAGTTCCCTGGTTTTGGGATATTGTTACGTTATAAATGATTTTTACTCGATGGAAATAAAGTCAATGACTACTCTACTACATTTAGAGGCCTTCAGTAATCCGTATTGCAATCCTGATGAGGGCTATGTACAAATTACTCCTGGCCCTTATCAGGATCTGACAGCTAAACAATTTTTATATTTTGAACCAATACCAAGTGCTCCGGGTTTCTATGGTCCTGCGTGGCCTTATGTAAAAAAACTTCCTGGCTTTATGATGACATTTAGACAAGTTAAGGGAAGACGTAAGTACACTTAAACTAGAATATAGACTTTAGTATTGAGTCTCTTCCTCAATAAAATCACAACAAAAAAGCAACTAAAACTGTTCACCATTCATTTTTGTTCCAACGATATCATAATAAGTTTGAGAGAATCATATTTAATAGTAATACTAACTGCAAAAGAAAGTATAAAAATTTAAATGATTTTCATGAATGAATTGTTTCTCAAGTTCAATATCCTTGCTACTTTGAAGTGCATGTAAACATGCTCATAACGGCTCAAGTAAATATTTCCCATGAAGCAGAATTTCAGTACAGGAATCATGCGCAGTACATTGTCCGTGCATCTCTCCGGAGTTTACGTGTACATTCTTAATACATTTACACCAGCTCGAGCATTTCTCAAAAGAATACGTCCATAGCCTTGCATCAAATTGTCGATGCGCAGGTTTCGCTATTTCTCTTTATAGGAAGATTTTTGTACAATTTCTCTATCCTTGCATTTAGTAAACGTACTTTTCTGTGTTAGAAAATAACTTGTTTGAAGCTCGAGCAGAGCAGGACAACTCATGTATTTCACTCACCTGTCGCATTGACCAGCACAGCAAACAGCAATTCTGACTTTTATAGAATTTATAGAAAGAGATGATAAACCATAACATGAACATGGTCAACACATGCAATGTTCTATGTTGAAATGCTCACCAAAAACAGATGACTTCCATTAAACCTTTTTGTGAGCCGAATCGAGCGGTCCTCACTCATTAATATTAATACATTCATTTGTCATAATTTTCATAAGAAAATAATTCAAATATTTATAAATGAATTACGAATAAAATTTACAAGTTGCTATCATGACCGAAATTCTGGTTGGAGACTGGGGTACGTGCACACTTTAACTACTCAAGTTTTACATTTTTCCTTAAAGTGTTTTCTTAAAAAAACTAATTATTCTTGTTCTCACAGAGTGCTCATTCAAGGAACTTCTCCAAGTCTTTGAAAAATTCCCAAATAAAATATGTGACCAGAGAGCTCTCTTAGCAGCCCACTTTGGAACATCTTCCGAGTATCTTAGTACTCTAGAAATGGACTTAAAATGCACCAAAATCAATGCTTACATGTTGCTTATAGAAATACTAATTGATTGGAGATCCCGTAACCCAAAAACAGCAACGTTGGGCGCCCTCCTACAACAAATTGCTAGTTTAGCTGACTGGAATCAGGTTGAAGGTTGGTTATTAAAATAAAATAAAATAAATATTTACTTTAAATGCAATTTAGAAGAACTTTTATTTGTTTTTATTTTAGACTCGATCAGAGAGCTAATCACAAAGAAAGCCAAATCATGGAATGATTTAGACCAAGAATCACAATCGGAAATAGAAAATTCCAAAGTAATTTTCCAAGGCAAAGAAATCCAGTTTTGTATGCTCGAGAACCTGTTAAATAAAGGATTTAATTATCAACTTAAAGACCAATTAAACCAAAATGTCATCCAACAAGTGATGCAGGGTAAAGCACTAGAAATGGAGGATATGAGACATGGCTTCTTGTCGGTTAGATAAAAATCCTACTTTTAAAAATATTTTCACTCGATATAGTTATCGTTATTAATATTTATATTAAATATTGTTACAGATAGATAATTTAGAGGAATTTTCATCCAAACTGGAAATCAAGTACTCTGATGAAATTTTGGGAAGAGGTTCTGGAAATACTCACGTTTTTAAAGGAACATTTGGTGATATACCTGTTGCTGTCAAAGTAATATCGAACTATCAGAGAGAAGCCGAAAACGAGATCAAAATACTTTTGGAGTGCAAAGGACATCCAAACGTGGTTATCTATCATGCATCTACGACCATTTCTGATAAGTACCTTTTAGCATTGGAATTATGCCATGAGAAAACGTTAAGCGACTGGATTAAAGATCATTCTTGCTTATCAGTACGAATAAATGGGTTAGAAATCCTAAGGCAAACTACGGATGGTCTGGCATTCCTCCACGAAAACCAAATAATTCATAGGGACCTCAAACCGTCTAATATTTTATTTTCCTTGTTAAATCTTCACGTGTTTGTTAAGATAGCAGACTTTGGGATAAGTCGACTTCTGCCTCCAGGAGAAAATAGTAGAACGGTTACATCGTATGGGGGATCTAATGGGTGGACGGCGGCGGAAATGCTGGAGGCAAGGCAACGGTTCAGAGAAACGGGAATGTGGAATTCAACAGGAGCTCCAAAACTAGTAAGCATTCTAATTTATTATTTGAATAATAGTTTTGACGAAAATTGAGTATTTTCTTGAATAAAAAGTGATCTTAATTTCTTTTAATAAAGAAGATTAAAAAATATAACTAAAAAAATTATTAATCAAAATTAATAAAAAAAATCTCAAAATGAACAAAAAAACATTAAACGAAATTAATAAAAATTACAAATCGAAATTAATCAATAATTTAGTTTTGAAAAAATATAAAAAATAATTTAATAATAAAATAAATTAAAAATAATAATCATTAAAAATTAAGAAAAAATAATAATCAAGATTAATAAAAAATAACAATAATTTTTTTTAACTAAAATTAATTCAAAAATCATAATCAAAAATTTGCAACTAAAATTAATTTTATTTTTTAAATTAAAAAATCTCTAAAATTTATTTGATAATTTTAGACGAAAAAGATTGACATTTTTTCCCTTGGCTGCATATTTTATCAAGTGCTCACAACTGGAAAGCATCCGTTTGGCCCCGACGAAACCCTTTTGGATCACAACATACTCCTAGGAAACATCCAAACTGAACTTAATCCAGACTCTTTAAGACAACGTTGTAATTTGTCTTTGATAACGGAAATGATTGCGAAAAACCCAGAACAACGGCCAGACACATACTTCATCAAAGCTCATCCCATTTTCTGGTCGTACCAAAGAATGATTACTTTTATTCAACAAGTGAGCAATATTGTGGAAAGACCAGCATGCAATGTACGACAGCGAATAGATGCCTGTGTCATTAAATTCGACAATAGCTACTTCCCCAAAATATCTTCAGCTGACTCTCCAGAACATGGTTGACTTATCCATATAGACGACCCCACTTTCTTAAACCATCAAGTATTCAAGTCTCAGTTTGACAAAAATAAAACATCAGCAATTAAACTAGTTCGCCAAATACGCAACTGGAGTAACCACTACTACGAAGATCGGAACGGTGACCTTCGGAACTTTGTTGGGGATATGCCTGATGGCTATATGAGCTACTGGTTGGAACGCTTCCCTACTTTAATTAATGAGATGCGTGATGCCTTTGCAGAGTTAAGGGGGGTGGTGGAAAGCATGGAACAGTATTACAGGATTGATACGGAAAGTTAAAATAAACTTGCTCCATAAAGGATAAATAAACTGATTTGTGTTTATGAACTTGGTTATATTTTATAACATGTAAACTGTGCGTTTATAATTACAAAAATATTGAACGAATTTTAAACATTCCTTTTTTGAAAATCGTCAATATTTCAATGCTAGAATTATATATTATGGTGCTGTGCCAAATGAATATATGTGATAGAAAAATAATTAATTAAGAAAGTTTAATTAAGCAAATGATCAATTGTCTAATTGTAATTGTAATTGATCAACTTTTAACGTCATTCTATTAAAAAATTAAACATTAGTAATTTTTTCAATCATTTTTTTTAAATCACGAGTTTTAGGTTAAATGGTCTCTTGACAAAGTTTGATCTCGATACACTAATCTATCGATTGGTACAGTAAAAAAATCCCCATTTGAAAAGCATGTAACCGTTAATTTTGGCCTTTACTCCTGTACCGTTAAACTGATTCTTGGCCAAAAATCAATAGACTTCTTCCCATTCATCATATAAATGTGTCTGCCAAGTTTCAAGTCATTTAGTGAATGGGTTCGGTTCGGGGATGGTGCTTCTTCCAAGTTGAAAAGCTATGCTCCCCACAATATTGGCAGATGTAGGTGGTGAAAGTGGTGGAGGGACAGGTGGATCTTCATTTGAATCTCAGTCAGCTGTTTACACAAAAGGGATAGTTCAGACACCACATCCCTCCAGTCGTGACACAGGTATACCACCACTGGCCTCCCTTCTCTTCCGCCAATTTTCCCCACAAGTTGGGATGATGATAGTGGTCCAAGTTCAACTCCATCCTCATCAAGTAGTCAATTAATTTGATAGTAAAATTATTAAAGATTTAAACTGCCGAAATAACTTTATAACTTTTTATCTAGCAAGTCAGTCTGCTGGATTGGATGACTGACAAAATCGAACAATAAATA
>JAQFZG010005378.1:0-10415 GCA_034695465.1 Entomobrya nicoleti
TAGATTACTACACAATGGTTTTACTTGGTGAAAAGGGTCTTCTGAAAGATGTCAAATACAACTTATTCTTTGCCGATTGGTGTGGTGCTCTGCCATTCAAGTGGGATAATTCACAAAACCGCCTGGACATGAAATGTCGGAATAAATTACGGTTGTACGGATTTCGTCTTTTTGTAGCTTTGCTTTACCTGGTCATTGCTGCAATTCAAGTATTTCGAGTTTTGAAAGGATCTCCTCTCATTGTCACTACACACAGTGTCATGTTCCTGGCTTGTGGTGTAATTTGTATGTGTTGTCACTTCGTCAACTACAAGGAACTGCCAGGCATTGTACAGCTTAGTAACGCTTTCATTGATTTCGAGCAACGGATCTCTTCCGTTGGACATTTGATGGGAAATGGAGACTATCAAACTACACAACAAGCTTCAGAAAATATGCGGTTATTGATTAAGTACTTCTTACAACTAATGACCTGCACGGGAATATCAATGCCAATTGTTTACCACTTGGACATTGTTCGAAACCCTTGTTTTCCCCTGTATGTTGGATACTGGTTAAGCGATCAGTGTGACGAAAATAAACTTGGAACCCCGTTAAGGCCCACTTGGAGTCTTGTGGAAATTTCTACAAAACTTGGAATATCTTTGCTTTCGTATTTGATGTGGAGCCTTCTGCTAGTTGGATTGGTATTCCAGGTCTCACTGGAATGTATAATGCATGGAATCTGCTTTCGGAGTTACATTGCGGAATTTGGACGGTAGTTTAATTTAAGATCAATCTTTTATGGTAAATATTTTAATTATGTTTATTACTCATTTGTTTCTAGATTACTGATGCGTGGAACAACTGTGAAAATTGATAATGCCACATTGCAAATTACTTTGTTCTACAGGCAACTTCAAGTCATGGCCATTCATTACCGTTTAATTTATTCTCGGTTGATGATTGGAACTATGATTCCTTGTATCATTGCTATGGAAACTGTATGTCTGTACAACACTATATCGTTAGTGTCGGGCAGAAGTGCAAATGATTCAATGGGTTACAACTTATTGTATGCATGGTGTGGGACCATGTTGTTGTTCAACGTTATCATTATGTTTGGCATGCTAGCGGATGTTTTCAACGTTTCCACTGAGGTTCTCAGAATGCTCAATGCTAAACCGGAACTGAGGAAAAATCAATGGTGTACACGATGGCTAAAATCATGCCAGGTTTTGAAAATATATTTTGGCGGGACCAACTATTTAGACAGGTTGACACCATTGACGCTAGAAGACTTTGTTATTAATCAAACTGTGAGCTTATTGCTTCTGAAGAACTAGTGGGGTATAAATTATTTAATACGTAGGACTATATTTTTTTCTTTTTCTTTGTAAATCATGCAGACCGTTCTGAATTCGGTAAAAGGTTGCATAAAATGTTTGCAGGTTAGAACCCAATATAATTTGCTAGCATTCTAGGTAACATGACTTATTAGAATTAGATGCAATTAAGTTATGAACCACAATTTTAAACTATGTGAAAGTGTATATTGCTTATGGTGAGTTAAATTATGTTAAATAAAGATAAATGTCCAAATAAATGATGATAAAGGGTTTTATCGATAACTCAAATTGTAATATTTATTATTTCATTCTAATTTTTACCTGCTTTGGTAGAATGTGAATTCAGAAATTGATTTTGCTGCATGCTAACAAGATCTTTCACACATGGTCATAAAAAAGGGCAGGTACATTTAAATAACATAGTATAAAGCACCGGAATTCGCAGTTTACTTTATTGAAAACGAATAAAAACTGTCGTGTTCATTTGACATATTTATTGATGAAACCAGCATTTTTATCAACGATCATACTAGTTTTATAATTTATAATACCAAAAAATGTTCTCGGAACTCATTTTTTTATCGATGATCATTTATTTTTCATAACTTATAACAAGTAAAATGTTCTAGGGAATCATATAAGTTCTGTGAACTATGTAAACCTTAAAACATAATTTGCCAGAAAAAATACTATTTATTTATAAAATGCTGTGTTTCTAAGTAGCGAAGCTACTTGCCCCTTTCTGGTGCAAATAATTGAGGCACACTATATATTAAATCGTACGAGTTTGTTCTTGACATATCGTATTAAAACGTTAATTTGTACGTAAGTTGTATAAATGTACGCATCCCAGACAGTATTTAACAACCGTATAATTCGTACCATTGGTCTACAAAGAGACGTGAATACTAGTATAAAATTTCTGGCTTTATAACAAGGAAACCCACAACAAACATGAATAGCTATGTTTGCAAAATTAAAATAAGATTTTTTGAGCATTTAGAAAAATATACCAGTAAAGCAACTCAGTTGTAATACAAGCTTAAATTTAATGCTCGTAATTTATATACTCCAACTGATTTGATGGTATTTCTTTCCAATAAAATGTTGCCAAGAAATATCTAGAAATTAAAAGCCAGACCAAAGTGAAATTATATGAATTTGAAAGGTTTTTCTTGTCTTCATATTGAAATTTAATTAAGGCATCATTACATTCGAAAATTCCTTAACTGTGCTCATTGCAAGTAATCAAGTATACCTTAATTTTTTAATTAAAAGCTTTCGTTATATTCTGCCAAATATGTCAGAAATTTCTTAAATGTACTAGTCATTTAATTAGCTTTAAATCTGCACAATATCATTTCCAAAAATTCAAGATATCGAAGCTTCTATCCTTGAGTGTTGTTCGTCTACGTTTTTCAAATGTTATTGCTTTGTATGCTACATGCAATTTTTTAGGGCAACGTTTATCAAATTCAAAACATAAGTACTTTTTTATGCCAGAAATTCCTTAAATGTATTATGTAGTCTACTTATGTCTACAACGATATTACCAGCTTTCCGCAAGCGATGTAAACTAAACAGGTATTTATTTCACTTACGTCATATACTTTTTTTTTATTATAAGTCCAATTTATTCAAGTTTTTATAATTTTAGTCATACATATCACACTGATTTCTTACATGTAAGCTGATTTCATAAATTCTTTTAAAGAATTTTTTAATGACTTTGTCTTCGGATTGGAATTTTATTATAGCAGTCGAATGTTTTAACAAACATGAATTCCACTAATGCGGCATAAGCCTGTAGTAATGTTTATAAAAACAGAAATAGCCTTTCCATTGCTTACATCTAAAAAATGCTGTTCATTTCTTATATCTAAAAAATGCTTGTGTTGTCATTCTATAAGAAAATGTTTTTGAATATGTTAGTTGCCAAAGAATAGTGAAATAAATAAATAAATACAAACTATCTTCCCATGAATTTACATAATAACTTGTGCTCCGGGCTGGTATTTGACAGGTGCAAAATGTTGTGGGAAATAATGAGAAATGAGGTATTTTGTACTTTTGGTAGTAAGTTGGAAATTTTGGAAAAAAATAGTGCACCTATTTCTTAACCAATATTAAATGTTGAAGTAACATTTAATATAAGTTCTCAACTCAGCTCGTATATTAGAAAAAAATAGTTTCCAACTTTTTGTAGAAGTTTCGAAGGGAGTTTCTTTTGTCAGATAATATGAATAAATGATTCATGGTAAATGTAAAAGTAAACATGTTTCATCCTTCTGTGAGCATAGCGTTTTGTGGTTTTAGAGCATTTTCACACAAAAATACATAGCAAGCACACCTAATTTTGAAATCCACATATTTTCTACATCTTGGTATTTCCCATTATTTTCCACTTGTGAAAAATTTCAGCCATTTGAAATAAAACATAGGGCTCCCCATGGCCATTTTAATAACTATGGTAAATAATCCAGGTTAGATCAAAAAATTAATATTTCATTTGTTACGTTAAGACTTCGTAGTATTTTCCATCAATCTGCAGTCTAAAAATGCTTCTAATCGAACTTTTATTACTCTAATACGAACATTTGAAATGCATATTAAAACACTTGAGTTTATTGTCCGGGCAATCACAAATCTATGGATTTCAAATTAAAGTTTGTGGTAAGAGCTATCAAAAGGGTTATAGTTAAAAAGGGTATAATCAACAATTTGGTATAATGCTAAATAATTTGAATGTTTTGATTCGAACAATTCGTGCACTAAAATTATTGCCATCCTACTTGTTCAAAAGAATAACAAGTCGAGTCTAGTATTCTATAAATACAGCAACCATGTGGCATACAGTTGCTAAGCCAATGCTTGTATTTAAATACTAAAGAATGCATCCTTGTTCTCGTTTCTTGCATAGTAATTGTTTAAACTTTTAGTGCAACATAGTTGACTAAATCAATTTTGAAATGTCAAAATCGTCATCGTCCACAAACCTAAAGTTGTATAAGAGTCGATACATCTATTTGAATCGAATAACTGGACAAAATTAAAGAAGCCGACGTGCAGGTATTTCATCAAGAAACATACCAACCAACACGCGTTTATAAATAAGGAATGATGTATTGGCTTAAATAGTACTTTCGGAAGCTATATTGTACAGAGAAGGTTCGATGGACCTAGTAAGCTTGTACTACATATATATGACCTGACTCAAAACATTCGTTGTGAAAAGGACAAAGAGGGAGAAACATAAATCAGATAAGCTGGTTTGACAGTTTATTGCTAATACTATATTTTCAGAAAACTACATTTAGCTAGAATAATTACTTGAAAAACTATTTCAAAATTAGGCTTTCGGTAAAAAGCACTATCAGATTTTTTAGAAATTGTGCCTCACAACCATAAAATACATTTAAATAGTTTAGAAAAAGGCTCCATAAACGCTTTTGTTAAAATATCCAACATTTCCTACAAAATGATTTTACTTGGTGAAAAAGGTCTTCTTAAAGACCTCAAATACAACTTGCTATTTGCTGACTGGTGTGGCGGCTTACCATTTAAATGGAACAATTCACAAAGGCGTCTGGAAGTGAAAAGTCGCAATCGAATAATATTGTACGGATTTCGTCTTTTTGTAGCCTTTCTTTACCTCATCCTTGCTACAATCCAAGTTGTTCGAGGTTTCAAGGGAGCTCCTCTCATTGTCATTACACACAGCATCATGTTTTTGTCAACTGGTGTTCTCTGCATGTGTTGCCAATATGTCAACTTCAAAGAACTGCCAAACATTGTACACCTAAACAATGCATTTATTCAATTCGAAGAGAGACTCTCACTAGTTGGGCACGTAACGACAAAGGATCCTGGCCAAAAATTACATCAGACATCAGAGAGAACGCAGTTGGTGATTAAATACTTGATACGGCTTATGACCTGCACTGGAATATCGATGCCGATTCTCTATCATTTGGATATAATTCGGAATCCCTGTTTTCCCCTGTATGTTGGATACTGGCTGAGTGACCAATGCAACGAAAACAATCTTGGAACGGCATTGAACCCCACCTGGAGTGCTGTGGAAGTTTTGACAAAAGTTGGAATATCACTTGTTTCGTATTTTGTTTGGAGTCTTCTTTTAGTCGGAATGGTATTTGAAGTATCCATGGAATGTACAATGCACTGTCTCTGCTTTCGGAGTTACATTATCGAATTTGGACGGTAACATACTTTTTTAATAGACACCTATTTTAACGTTTGTATCTAATTTATTGCTATGTTTTCTTTTCAGAATTATTAT
Source organism: Entomobrya nicoleti (assembly GCA_034695465.1). Lineage (NCBI taxonomy): Eukaryota > Metazoa > Arthropoda > Collembola > Entomobryomorpha > Entomobryidae > Entomobrya > Entomobrya nicoleti. The sequence goes on from JAQFZG010005378.1 coordinate 5,629, forward strand.
GAGTGGGACAAACATGAAGATTGATAATAATATGCGGAAGACAACCCTACTTTACCGACAACTTCAAGTGATGGCTATTCAGTATCGTTTAAATTACTCCCGGTTGATGATTGGAACTATGATTCCTTGCATGATTTCCATGGAAACTGTATGCTTGTACAACACTATATCGTTGGTGTCCCGTTCTGGTGCAAATGATTCATTGGGTTACAATTTGTTGTATGCGTGGACAGGATTGATGCTTCTGTTTAATGTTATCTTGATGCTGGGTATGCTGGCGGAAGTATTCAATGTTTCTACTGAGGTGTTTAGGATGCTCAACGCAAATCCTAAATTGAGGAAAAGTCCGTGGTTTAAACGGTGGTTGAAATCATGTTCCGTTTTGAAGATCTATTTTGGTGGAACCAACTACTTGGACAGGTTGACACCTTTGACGGTTGAAGATTTTATTATTAATCAAACTGTGAGTTTATTGCTTGTAAATAATTAGATTGATGTAAATGTTCAATATATGTAGTTGCCCTAAGTTATGTTTTTACTTTAAGATTTTTTGATAAAAATAGCCTTGTAGCTAGCATTTAAATTATTTCAGTTGACATAACTTGACAAATTTAGTCACTGACCAAGGCAAATTCTGTTCCAAGAATATTTTTTACCTTGATTCGCGGACTTAAATTTTAGTTTATCCACTACTCAAAATATATTGCTTAACGTAGTGGTAATGATTAAATAATATATATGCATGCATTGTAATTCATGTGTATATGTAGTAGTGATAAACATTAACACCTGTTCTTGTGGGAAAATACTTGAAACATAACATAACCATAGAAATACAATGGTGCTTATAAAATTTATAAGTCGATAGTACTCATGAGTATGAATACTCATAGCCAGAAGCTTGACTATAAAATCTGCTATTACAAAACTGCCTGTTTTCATAGCTAAAAATGAGCGATTTGCCCTATGAACTTATCTAAAATAAGCTGAAGTTTTGGTGGATGTCAATTAAATGTGAAATGTAATACAGCAGCCGAGGATCCGTTAACTTAAAAAAAGTATATATTATTATGATTATGAAAACTGAATCATGTAAACAAATATTTTAAAAGAAAATGTAAGTATTTCTATTTAATAGTAGCAATAAATTAACATAGCACTTGCATTCTTGAAAAAAATAGCGGTACACATATTGTATTGAAGATGTATTTGTATTATAATTACTAGTAACTTTTGTAAGCAACACGCCAAGCTTGTGTCATTAATTAAATATCTAAATACAATGAATTTAAATTCTTAACAATAGTCATATTCGTTCGTTATATAATAAAATTTTATTAAAAATTTACATTTAACAAACAGTCGTCTCATTATTCCATGCATTTTATAGTAATCAAATCAATATGTGAAATCGTCTTGAGTTGTGTGGTGCAAAATTTTATTGAATATTTTACAAAATGTGTGATGAATAATTTTAAATTTAGCAATTAAATCATTTGATCTGCATCAAAAAAAAATTGAACAAAATTTGCACCGGTCAACAAGAAATTGGACACGATGCAAATTCAAAACGGACAAACATTATGGCATGACCATACAGAGAGCTGACCATGCTACACCGCACCAACACCAACGTCACCAACCCAACACTGAACACGCTGCATTTCTCTGTTTGTTTTAGTTCAACAAGCAGCAAGGCAGTGTGTAACAGTTTGTTTACCAACTAAATGACCAAAGGTCAGCATTTTAGTTAATTACTTACTTCCGGATTTGTCAGCTTATCTGATCTGATTTAAATTTTAATTGTTGCTTTGTTACACTTTCTTCATTAAATGTCCTGAAGTTAGTGTTTCTTTTTGTTGTGTTGTTTGAGATTTTTTTGGGCGGAAGAGATATAAATACGAGGAGTACTTTTGTTTAGTTAATCTTGTTTCTTGGATGCAGCTGTCTGAGCTAGTTCAATAAAGTTATCTTTTAAACTTGTTGAAGTTAATTAATTTCCTCACCAAGTTAATTGTTGTCAGCTTAAATTGGAGCGCGGTCAGTTTTGTTGCTGGTTTGAAGTTTGAAAGAGAGTTGAAGATGGAATTGCTTGACATTCCCGAAGAAGTGGTAAGCTTAAATATTTTTGTAGTTTAAACAATTAAAAATATCATGGTTAAATGTGCACTTAACTAACAGCTTGTTTGAAATATTATATTTTTTATAGATTGAGGGGAAGTTGCTGAAGTACTTGAGCTGGAACGATCTTCTCCGTCTCCGCCGAGTCTGGCATGCCACCCTACAGATAACCAATGGCTATCTTCGGGTCCACCCCAGCCGAGCACCTGAACGTGAAATCAACCAAAAAACTGGAAAAACCTTTGCTGCCTTTCTGGACATGGGAATCCCCACAACAAAGATATTCCTCAACAATCCCTTTGGCTATCACTTCTACGAAGACTCTGAGGACTTGGGGGAATTTCGACGTGAATTTATGGCTAGGTATGGACCGGGTATCAAGCACCTCCGTGTCACCCAACTTACCATCTGGCCTTCCGGAAAGGAATTGGAATTCCTAGACAGCCTTGTCAACATTCAAAGCTTTGAAGCCTCCCATTTTGGATGGGGACGGGAGATCAACTCCGCCAAAAAAGCGGACAAATTAGTTGCACGTGTCACTCGAGACTGGCGGTTGTACAAGGACGCCTTTCCAAACAGCTTTAAAAATTTGGAAAGCATCCGAATTGGAGAAAATCCAGAAAATGAGGCCATCAACAAGTTGAAGGCGACCGGTGAGATTTTTATCCACTGTCAAAAGTTGAAAAGGGCTTCACTCCCCTTCACATGGACCTCTGTTATGCCGCCACGGACTGCCCCAGCTAATGGAACCTTAATGGGAGAAATGAGTTTCCTGCAACTTTACATGGAGTCTCGTCCAAATGACGTGTACAGTGAGCTAGGTCGTCTAGAACTATACGACTTTATCTGCTGCCATGATGAAATTGGAGGATGGGACGAGTGGAAAACAAGGGCGATTATTCCGGTTCACTGGGTTGCCTCACTGGATTTTATGGAGTTGCTGGAGACAGCCCTTCAAACTGGATTAAAGTTTGCGAACGTGAGTCCATTCTGGTTTTACGGGAGGGATGCCAAGAATGGGAGGCATGGTAGGAGTGAGCTTGGGATTCCGATTGTGTCGCTGCAAGGATTGCACCCAATGATGATGACCTTGGATCTGCCCAATTTGGAAAAGATTGTGATTCCGAAGACGTCACGGTGTGTGGCGGCGTGGGAGGCGGATGGGGAGAAACCGGAGTGGCCGGCGCTGAAGATTTTGGATGTGACGGTGGATGACTGCTTTGGCTCCGCCTGGGGCTTCAAGGGGGTTCAGGAATTGCAGCCTTATACAATGAACCAGATGATGAGTATCAAGAGACTTTGGGAGTTTTTGTTCCAGGATGTGGTGAGGGTGAACTTGACAGAGTTGGAGTTGAAGTTTGAGGAGGGTGGGAGATGGATGGAGAAGCAGAGTGGGGTCGAGCCTAAGATTGAGGATGTTGTGGGGTCGTGCCCAAATTTGAAGAGGGTGAAGCTGAGCAACTGGCCGGGGAAGAATAAGGAGTTGTTGAAGTTGTGGGAGGGGTTGCCCGGGCTGGAGGAGATAAGCTTGGAGGAGTGTCGGCAGGTGGGAGATGTGACCTTTGTGGGGGAGGAGAAGGAAAAACCTGTATTCTTCAAGTTGCAAAGTAAGTGGTAGAGAAGCAAGATAATTTTTTATGAGATTATCTTTATTTTGGGATATTTTTGATAATTCGTGTAATTTTTTGGTAGATTTGAAGAAGTTGACATTGAAGGGATTGGATAAGATGCCGAAGATTACTGATCTTCTGTTTGAGATGGTCTTGGCCAAGATGAACTTGAAGGAACTTGTGCTCACTTCAGATAATCCGGTTGAAAAGGTATTGGAATCATTTTAATTTTACAATGCGGTGGTCTTTTCAAGTTGACCTAATTATTTTTATTGGAAGATGGTGAACTTAATTTGGATTTTTTTTTGGTTAAAGGTCACCAAAGAAGGTATCACTGCTTTGCTTGAAGGTCCTTTCGCTGAGACAATTGAGAAGTTCCCTTTTGAGAATTGGTCAATGGCTGGTGTGTCTGCTGAAGAGTTGAAGGAAATGGGAATGAAGTTTCGATCTTACAACATGATTTAATTTTTTAAAGATTTATTTATGATTGTTTTTTTTGTGAAGAGTACTACTAAATACTACAAATATCATGTCATGTCTTATATTCATATTTACACAATGTATATATAATTAAAATGCTTCTATTTAATATTTTGAGTTGAGAGATGAGTTTTGGAAATAGGAGGTGAGATCATGAAAGGAAAATTGTGAAAATATACTATTTACATTTACTTATGTTTCAACTTTGTTTTAATAAAGTATTAAAAAAACAATCAATCTTCTTATAACTCAAATAAAAAATGTAGTTTTTAATGAGTAACTATTTCTTTACAATTTTATGTGTATGCTTCTTATGATACTTTAAATAGTGCACTGTTGGAAAGCCCTTCTGGCACAGCTCACACTTGTACGGCCTACTCTCCTTATTCTCATGCTGCTCCAAATGCAACTGCCATTTAAACTTCTGATGAAATCCCTTCCCACACCATTTGCACTTGTATCTCAACTCCACCTCCTCCACTCCCACCTTTCCCCCATGCCAATTCTCAATATGCTTCTTTAGTCCCTCCGGCGTTGTGGATAGCTGCCTACATCCCTTCACCGGACACTGGGTTT